>JADQWA010000120.1:261005-346226 GCA_018344505.1 Nebria ingens riversi | reverse complement strand
ATATATATATATATATAAATATTTCTATCATATCGTATAGAATAGATACTATACATTATTTGGCAATGGTCAACCACTTAAAAAAGTCTCACATTATACCACAATTACACGTCACATTCTAAAGATTCTACTACTATGTAGACGACTGTAATATTTATGATTTTTTTAATCATTGAAATACCTCCTTCTTCTTGGAAGGGGGAGGGGGCAGGTTACCGTTCTTCAAAGTGTTTATACATTTTAAATGAATTTCTTTTTAAATTTTGCGTCTTTTCAATTTTTCCCTGCGAAAGGGCTACATGAAAGTTAATGGAAAAAATTTACATCTATAGAAACTAAGGAGTGTGTTACACTCATTCAATTTTAAACGAGTTTACAACATCCTGGATGCACTAATGCTTCCCGGCTATACCGCTAACAACCAAGAGACGCACTGACACTCATTGTCTAGATCTTCATTTAACAAAAATCACAAACCACTAGCACATAAAACACTATACATTTGTTAAATCTGAACGTTTTATTGGTAAATCAACTCATGGCACACAACAAAAAAGTACGATTTATGTTTTCGTTGATTTATTTAGACAAAATTCCTTAATTATTGTTGTTCAATATTAGTAGATGAAATTGTTGTATATCACATAATTAATACACTTCTCATTAACTATTGTAGAAATAACTGATATACATATGTATATGTGAACAGCTGTATTTTTATTTACAACTACATTCATGCGTTAGTTCTCAATTTTGATACCTAGAGCTGCGCGTTAGCTTAAATCGCGAACAGACTATTCTTTTTACACAAAAACTCAGCTTAGCTTAGTTTAAACTCATGTTCTTTCTCTGTTTATACGTTGAGTAGACAGAGCAACAACATGAGTTTAAATTGAGGTAAGTTGAGTTTTTATGTAAAAACAATATAGCTATAATTAACAAATTATTTTCGAGTATTACGAAGATATTTAAGGGGTGTAATGCCTCCACGCGAATAGATATTTAATTATTTCTATTAGATTTAAGTGTATGTACGTGTAATTCCACTGTTAGATTTTTTTACTATAACTAAAGGACCGTTTCCGCACGCGTAAAAACTTACAGTTGACGTGATTTGAGCTGTTGTGGTTGTAAAAAAGTTCCGAGGTTTTATTTTTATTTTTAAATTATAGATATTTTCTATGGTTTTCAATATAAATTTAAGTACTTTGAAGTTATTGTAAGCACCAAGAAAAGCATGTATTTAACACAAAAGTCTCTGAAGAGAAATGGGGAAAAAAATGTCTGATTCAGCGTCAGCGAAAAAAAGTGTTTCGCAATAATGAAGAAATGGGAGTTTTTGGTTTAAGCGCTCATTAAATTTATTTAAAAAGAAAATCTCCTTTGCCCTGCCGTGATGCCAATAGGTCTCTCTAAAGATTCTTTCATATTTTGTGTTATTATAAGTAGGAGGACAAGCAAGAAAAAAAAATTGAATAATGCGAACACAATTAAAAATAATTTATAATGCCCTACGATTCAACATTAAATGAAATAAAAATATCATATTTAAATTAGTCTCTGGACTACAGGTATTTATTTTCCATGCGATTTATTCCATATAGAAATAATTACAAAAAATATATATTTATATACACATATACATCATTTTTAAACTAAATTAAATATTATAAAAACCTGCATAAACATTAAATATTTATAGTATTTTTTTTTTAAATCACAATCCAGCGTTTGTAATTTGCTTGATTTGTTCCGCTTTGTTATGTCATGTACGTTTTATTTATTATAATAATAATAATAATAATAGAAATATTGATGAACAGTAGTGGTATATTAAGTCAACGCAACACTCCAGTGAACACAGATGATTTAATATCCGATACAAGAAAGCCGATTACTTTTGCAACGTATACAGAAACCAACAAAGCCGTATTTGTTCTGTACGGGTATTTGGTTCGAACCCCGGTTAAATCTATAGTCTAGCCTTGGTTTTGGTGTCGCAGTAAATATGTTTTCGTCACTTTAATTATCCCTGGCCGTTTTGTCTATTACTGATTACTCTCGCTGCGGATTACTACTTATTACATAACCGCCAAATTAATTATATTTTACTTAGAACCACATGAATTTATATTCAACAAACACCGCTTACAGTTATGCGCACCTACCCCTTGATTTTTTATGATTTTTGCCATTTATTCTAGAAACGTTCCCAATTTTAGTTTAATATACCTATACATATATATATATATATATATATATATATATATATATATATATATATATATATATAGATATATATATATATATATATATATATATATATATATATATATATATATATATATATATATATATATATATATATATATATATATATATATAGATATATATATATATATATATATATATATATATATATATATATATATATATATATATATATATATATATATATATATATATATATATATATATATATATATATATATATATTTCTAAGCTCCCTAAAACATTATTTTGATACCTCATTATTTAACAGCACCCAATTATTTTTGTAAAATTGCCGGATTATCCACCAATGGTCATTAGATTCTGAATCTATAAACACCCTTACAAACTTAACTGAAGGGTCTAAGACTGGGAGAAGCTTATACAGTATACTTAAACGTACATATAAAATAAAGATGTATATCGAAACATATTTGAACTCCGTGAATTATAATGCCATTGAGTACCACAACCAACTACTTGGCGACGGGCTGGTAGTTAGGGAGAGGAAGGGGGAGTATACTACAAGTAGGAGCATGTTATCTTTATCACTTCACCACCAACCAGATACGGATGAATGAATGATTTAAGCATTATAGAACGGGCCACGTGCTTTTGCACGTGGCCTGTATTTGAGTAATTACAACATAAGTGAAACAATCATCCCCTAAAAATGTCTATAAGTAGGTAGTTAGTGTTAAAAAAAATAAATAGAAATATTGTGTATACATAATAAAATATTTAACAATCTGTCGTTGAGTGTAGAAGATTAACAAACAATATCGAATCTATTATTAAAATGCGCCGCGATGCGACGAGTTATTCCTCAGTTTAAAACGATATCGGACACTCGGAAATCAATTCAGTTCGGCTGTAAAAATATGTTTATTATCAATATATATATATATATATATATATATATATGATTTGTTAGCGCGGCTCGCTGGCTGGTAGTGTGGATTCGCGTGAAATAATTGAACATTGTATGAATAATGCATTTGTATTCGTCCGATTAACGCAATAGATTGATGTAGACAACTCGCTTGGGACCATGTTACCGAAATCACTAGCGTGGAATAGTTTAGTGGGAGAGAGAGAGGTGGTCTGCAAGAGTTAGAGGGGACTGGGACGCGCGGTGTGACGTGGCGCGAGTGGAGAGGGACTTTTGAGGTTTGTGCCTGTGCTCTACTATATATATATATATATATAGCCCTCCCCTGCACTGTCACCCCCTCTTTAACAGAACCGACCAGCGTCAACATGCACGTTAAAGTGACACCCGCCTCGCAAACAGTATAATAGATTTCGCGTCATTTTCTGTTACACAATTATTCCATAGTTGCCAATTATAGTTAAATTATATATTTGGGGGTTGGTTAATAAAAGTTAGGGAGCAAACGTATTAAAATTAGATTATATATTTAGGTATACAGGAAGATGATAATAATAATAATATGCAAATAGTTTTTGTTAAAATTTTCTACGTATAAGAAAGTCCAGTGCAATACATTGCAAATGTTTGCGCAAGGATTCCACGGATAATTATTTTCGTCATATACAATGCATGTTACATTAATATCTAACTAGTTTACTCATCAACATAATACGAGAACAAATGTTCTTAGTTGTCATTATGTTTCGACAATTGTGTATTTAAGTTATTTAAAAAAAAAACCAATTAATTTGATTTAACGTTTCTCCTTGCTAGAATTTCATTTCATAAATTTCGAAATTGATGCAATTAATATTGAGAATTATATTTTAATATTTGACAATTTTATTACATATATTTGGTTAAATAATATAATATATTTATAGTATTGTTTCTAAATTTAATCATTATTAAGTTGAATCAAACAAAATGACACATAAACAACAAAATAAATTTAATATTTATTTTACAATAATTTAAAATGAATGTGAATATTATCAACAATAAAAAATGTGTGGAATCTGTTAGTTTGCATTTAGGGGTTAATATTTTCGTCGTAGTACAAATTGTTTTCATCTTAATTACCTTGTCAGTTATGTGGAAGTCATCTAAAGGCGTAAGATTGGCTCCACGTCGGCAGAGACCTGAAAACAACAACTGCAAAGTATTGCACTGGACTTTCTTATACGTATTAGGTATATTTCGTTTAGATAGAGGGGTTTTAAAATATGTCTAATACGTATAAGACAGTCCACTGCAGATATTTTAAATAGAAAAGATATTAAACTATAAAAAAAAAAACAAATTTGTAGATAATATTTTGATTCATTACGTTATAGTAGATATTTTTAAGATCAGATGTTTTTTAGTCCGGCCATTATAATTTCTAATATAACGTAATGAATCAAAATATTTTCTTAAAATTTTATATTTAAATATATTTCCTTTCTAAACAAAATATACCTATTACGTATAAGAAAGTCAAGTGCAAGAGATATTTCAGAATTCTCAAAAAATGACTAGAGTAAACATGCACTTCCGGTTTGAATATTCTTTTCAAAAATAGAAGGTTTTCTCGCGAGCCATATACAAGTTTTAAGTTGAAACTTTCATGATTACAGCATTAGTAGTTTTGGTTGTAGAGCGATCACACACACACACACACAGACGGAATTCCAGAAATAGTTAGACTCGACTCAGGGAAGGTCAAAAGGTGTATTTTCGTTAAAATCTCGAGTTCGAAAGTTCATGATTACAATACTTCTTTATATTATGTGTATATTCGTATAAGAAAGTAAAAAGTGTTTGAATGATAATGTATTTTGAGTTGAAAGACACGAGTGTATGTATGTATGTATATTAATACGTTAATTCGACGAGCCCTTGCAAAACAGTCGTAACTCGTTGGATACGCTAATTTGAAACAATTAGTAGGCACAAATCGTTATTGGAAATAAGCTTCCCTTAAGACGAGTCACAGTTATTACGGTAGCATTATGTTATGGAAGCCATCATAATGATCTTTGATCTTAATCTGGATCCCAGTAGAGTAGAACAAAGTAGAGTAGTTTTCCAGCAGCCTAATGTACATATGTATATATGCTCAATTCAAAGTGACCTGTACTTCACCATAACAACAAATACGCTATTAGGCAACGTAAAGCTTTGCCTACGGTCAATTCTACCCCTAAACATTCACAGTAGAAAGGGTTGCAATTCTATGTTTCACTTCCTCAGAGTAACACTATTCCAAGAGACCATTTTTCAAACAAACACAATAGTAATAATATGAATTATAACAGACCTTATAATAAATTGAATTATTAATATTTATTTTAAAACTCCCCCCTCCTTCTCCAACATCCCTTCAACCACCCACCGATAGAATTGGTGTTTGTAAAAGATTGTTTCCAATTTTTATGAAACCAAAAAATAAATAAATTTTGAATATTTTTCTTTACCCCCCCCCTCCACCCTCGCGCACCCTTCCCCTCCCACGCGATCCCCACTCCGCCCCCCCGCAACTTTATCTTCACACACTATGGCCTCTTAGCCACCCACTGACAGCATTGATGTTGGTGAAGGATTGTTTTAATTATTTTTTTTATGCAACCAGCTATACGCCTTGAGTAAATTTGGTGTAGGTATGTATGTATGCATGTACATATCACGTTGGTGCTCTAAGGGGTCGATATACTTATAATGTCAATATATGTTATAATTATTATAACTAATACGGTAGTGTGTATTATAATATTTTTAATACCTTTAATGTATTCTCCAATGAATACCTAATGACAATGCCTGTAAAAACAACCTGATAATATCGTAAGATAATGTCACTGGTAAGTGTTGGTCAGATTAATGTTACTTAATATAGTTTTTCACGCACACGAATAAGCTTCATTAGTTCACGCCACGACATTTATGACTTATGTCATCTAATATATTTACCAACATAAATACTAATTATATATGGATATTACTTTACGCGGAAGTGGCGAACGCGACTGGGACTGTAACGGGGTTTTTCTGCCACCCCATTTAATAAGAATAGAGCGAAAAGTTATAACAGTTTTTAAACAAGATACACATACAGTATATAATATGTATAACGTATGTATGTCGGAATAAGAGTATATATATTTTTCGTTCTGTTTAAACTAATAAAACGTATCCTTCTACAATCAATTACCACTAAGGGTCTCCTTTCTTTAAGTAAGGGGGATGCTATCATTTCTCGTATATATGTGCGAATAAGGTCTGAAACGACGAGAAAAGGAAAAAAAAGCATTTGGACCACTGGGCTGTTAAACTGGGGAACTATCCCATAAAATATCAAGTCATAACAAGTCAAGACAAGTGGCCTGTCGGACTGAACAGAGGGTAACAAATTGCCCACACTTGTGGTACATATATGTATGTTCGGTTATACTGCGCGGTCGGTAACAAGCGGTCACCAGCCGCCATACCAGGTTATTATTTGCACAAATAGTAACCACTTTTACTGGAATCATCTTTCGACAAAACCAGTGCGTTACTTTTCGATTCTCATCTCATATTGAACATTCTTCTAAAGCTCGTCTTACACTACACAATATATTGAACTATTTATGTTATATATATATATATATATATATATATATATATATATATATATATATATATATATGTATATATACACATATATATATATATATATATATATATATATATATATATATATATATATATACATATATATATATATATATATATATATATATATATATATATATATATTTATGTATATGTATATAGATATATATATATATATATATATATATATATATATATATATATGTATATGTATATGTATATATATATATATATATATATATATATATATATATATATATATATATATGTATATACATATATATGTATGTATGTATGTATTACTGGACAACTCCAAATTGATAGACATACCTTGTTTATAAAAATAATATATTTGAAATTAAATTAACTGGGCATGTTAGGGATGTTGGTGGAGGGGGTTTGAGGAATTCATAATTAAAACATTATATAAAGTGCATCATAACTCATATATTCTACTCAAGTAGCAAAAGTAATATGTACATTTGATGAAGAATGACAGAATTTTACAAAATTAAATAATATTTATTCTACAATTAAAAAATTATTATCACAAAATTATATAAATAAATAAATAATCAAAATCAATAACAATAATCATTTTTACATACTACAACCTACGAATTTGCATTTTACGAATTATTTACGAATTCTCATATTTAGATTTCCATTTTACGCGATATTTTATTATTTTATTTTAGTAATTTTCCGCGTAAAATGAAAATTCACTAATTTAAATTTAAAGTTATTAATCAAAAATTAATAATTATCACTGGACATTTAATTGTTGACTTAGACTTATTAACATTTTGTTTATATCAAATGATATGTAATTACTTTTATATCTATACAAATTTTTATTATTAAGCATTATTTTATATTTTTAAAACAATATTTATAATCCTTTAACTACCCCGCCCCCCTTCCCGCACCCCAAAAAAACGAATAAATAAATTTAAAAAAAAAAATTATTATTTTTTAAACATGAAACCAAAGTTTGAATAACATTTTTGATTATGTTTACGTAAATGTCAAAGCTAAAATACTGAAGTAATAATGGCGTACTAGTTATACTGAAATGTAAAAATATACACAATAAATAGTTTTAATATTCAGTACATAATATAGGATTGGTTTAGTGGCGGTTTAACCCGAACTTAAGGTGGTATTTTGTTGTTATTTTCTGGATTGCAATACATGGCGCCATGTTGGTTTTGACAGGCTGAACAATTGATGACGGATTTCCCAGTCAGTGGCAGTGGACTAGTTGATATGACTGGTTCATCTAGAAATACATAAAAACAAATGAAAATACGGAAGTCTAAATCAAGGCGATAAAAATAGAAAAGTAACGCATGAAGTTAGTCCTTATGTGAGTGGTCTTGGACGAAAAAAAAGCCACTACGTTGTAAAACAAAACGTTGTCTGTCCCTGTCAATTGAGTGAATTATAAACGATTGTAAGCATTGTATAAGCAGCTTAGTTGTAATCAATATCACATGTAATTGCATGCTGTCCCTAGCACACTATAGAAATAGAATAATAACGAAATAACATAGAATACGTCCAAATTCATATATATATATATATATATATATATATATATATATATATATATATATATATATATATATATATATATATATATATATATATATATATATATATATATATATATATATATATATATATATATATATATATATATATATATATATATATATATATATATAAATATATATATATATATATATATATATATATATATATACTATAAAATGTCGATTTATCAGTCAACGCCTACTCGATTCGAGTACACACTTACCTGATTTGATTACACTTGAGTAATTGCGAGTAAACAGCGTTAAGTCCTACGTTTTAATTAGAAATTTCGCACAAATTGTATGCTTTTTAACCATTCAAATTATTATTTACTACAAATTACATTTAATATTGAACAATTATGACATCATTAAATAATTTTTTATTTACTAATAAAATATGATCGTATTTTCAGTGTACTAACCTCTATTAACGAAATTTCTTGAATGAAATTCGTGTCGATATAGCAAATTATTCCTATCGAGCCTATCGAAAGCAACTCTGCCTAGATTCCACATACGATCAACCCTTGGGTCGACGGGCCCCGCGGTGGTTTGGGCCCCAGTGAACTCTGGTTTCGACAGAGCGACCGATGCCGATGACGGGGTTGGCGAAATGGTGTGATTCGGTGACATACTTGGTGCGTTCGGTGGTCTGTCTGTTTGCAGCGGTACCTAATGTTTTGCACACAATTTACATGGTCACACAAATGAAATAAAAGATTTATGTATAAATAACGATTGGATGTTTGGTTAAAATACTAGTAGTTAAGGAGATGTTTACTTTATATGTTAGATATATATACATACATACATAACTTAATACCTATCCCCAACATATGGGCTGGCAGAAAACACGTTCACATCTTGACAATCTTTCGCCATTCAATTCTATCCTTACACACTTCTTTCGCTTCATTCAGATTCATCAGATTCTTCATACATGCTCTTCTATTTCGCTTGCTCACAACTTTTCTTTCGCGCAACTCATTCTCAATCATATTCATCCACTTATTCCGAGGACGACCCCGCATGCTCACACCATTCATCTCGCCCACGTATATATATATATATATATATATATATATATATATATATATATATATATATATATATATATACATATATACATATATATATATATATATATATATATATATATATATATATATATATATATATACATATATACATATATACATATATATATATATATATATATATATATATATATATATATATATATATATATATATATACATATATACATATATATATATATATATATATATATATATATATATATATATATATATATATATATATATATATATATATATATATATACATATATATATATATATATATATATATATATATATATATATATATATATATATATATATATATATATATATATATATATATATATATATATATATATATATATATATATATATATATATATATATATATATATATATATATATATATATATATATATATATATATATATATATATACATATATATATATACATATATATATATATATATATATATATATATATATGTACATATATATATATATATATATATATATATATATATATATATATATATATATTTATATATATATGGTTAGATTTTCGATGAATGTAAGTGGTGAATGTAGCTGATCTGATATAGATAATAATTTATGAATGTGTGCGCGAATGATAGGGAAACAGAGAGTGTAATTTTAATGTATTGTTCCGGAACGGCAAAGTAAACGTTAAATTTAATTGTCAGCAAATGGTATTCATTATAATTGCTTTTAATTTACATGGAAGACCTGATGCTATTGTACCGATATGTACACAATTTCTGTTCTGGGCGCATTGTGTATTTAATTTCTACACAGGGTTGCTATCTACCTATATATACATATATATATATATATATACATCATTTATAACAGTGTACGTACGTACTGAGTATAGTATAGGATAGGATTGGGTAGGGTCGTCGTTTTCAAATTTCATGCTGATTATGTAACACAAGACATTGGATGAACCGGCAGGTTTAAATTTAAAATATTAAACAGTTTTAACTTAGGGGAGAACACACACACACACACTGACACAATATACAAAAACCCGCGCGCACACACCCACAGTACATATACACACACGCGCACACACGTGCGCGTGCGCACTTATACACACATATACACACACAAAGAGGAGGGGATTTCGAATTTATGTATTTTATACAACGTGACCAAGCTTACAAGAAAATCCTTGTGGCGTCAACAAAGCTATTACTAATATTAACACTTTGAGATTTATAATAATCCGATGTGTATTAGTAATTAAATTCAATTTAATTAATTGAGTTATCCTATTTAGAATTGATAGTGAATGTATGTATGTGTGTTGTAGGTTAGAGTTTATTTAATTAATAATTGATGAATTTTGTGCAGCATGCGTTCTATGTATATTTAAAATATAGTGTTGTTGTTGTTTTATTTTTGTTTTGTTGTTTTGTTATGTTTGGAAATCATTGCGAGTAATTTAAAATGAGAATGCCTATATTATTTATTGTGAACGTGTTTGTCATACTCTTGATTTCATTATGTGATACTAATCAAATATTTATTACTTTATTATGGCACAGTAAATGTAATTTTTTTCCTATCGTGTTCAGTAAAACACCACTATAACAATGGAACGCACAACACTATAAATGGAGAGAGAAAAATATTGACTACTATTATCGAGATATTTAATTTTGTGATTCGCGTGACAGATAACAGCACAAACGTAAAATAAATAAATAATTAAGCATTACCGTAACACCTGTCAATACGGTTTACTTATTACTACATTTCTTTTTTACCATTATTTCTTTTTATATAAATTTCAACATTTCTAATGTGATTCAAAATACGTTAAATATAGTTTCATCATTACCCTCATTTATATACACATATACGTACGAATCAAATCGCGTTTTTAGTATTAGAAATATACGAAAAAATGATACACTCTTTGGAATATGATTGAATATTACAGCCACATTTAACAATAAAACACTGTTAAAAATCAAATAATACTGTTTTAAAGATCACAAACACAAAACTACACCATATTTTATATGGAAACTGTAATTCGTAAGAGCAGTGGCGGCGTTAAATCAAATTTACATAAACACATATCAATATCTATATTACTTTTATACAAAACTGTTATCTTTACAATTTAAAAGATTGATTACATAATGATGTCAACTAAGTAGATAGATTTGATAGCAAGAATCAGCGTTTTATCAATTTAAGAACATTTTCTATATACAATTGCCAAATCGTTACGCCACTTTACAAAGTTAGGCTCCGCCCCTTATCTATATCATATCTATATATATCTATATATATATATATATATATATATATATATATATATATATATATATATATATATATATATATATATATATATATATATATATATATATATATGTGTGTGTGTGTGTGTGTGTGTGTGTTTGTGTGAGATCACGCTTAGTTCATTATGATATGAGAATTTACGGTTACAATCAAACGATTGTTGCAACTGCAGGATTATATTATTTGGTAGTTAATATGGTTCAGCCAATCAATCAAATTAAATTGGAATTTTTTTATTTTATATATATATACACACTTACGTGTGTATGTATATAGAAATTTTAAATATACTCGTATATATATATGTAAATTCGTATAATCAGCTTAAAACAGATTTGCCCTTATAAGTTAAACTAATTATTTAATAGGTTTGAAAATACACATTTACCTCCTGTGTACACATACACACACACACACACAACATACATATACATATAGATAAATGCATATACATACGTATACATACATATATATATATATATATATATATATATATATATATATATATATATATATATATATATATATATATATAACCGATGTATAAATAAAAAGCTGATAATTTAATTAAGTTGAGTACTGCGCCCCGATAAAATGTATTTTTGGTTTGATATTTGTCTCGGCCCAAAACAAACAATCGGTCATTTTATAACCGTATTATGACAGTTTATTTCATTGTTTTCATATCAAATATAATATAGATATGTTGTATATAGCAGCGCACATAAGGGGGTAATTGTGTGAGTGTGTAGCTAAATAATACTGTAACGCGATTATAAACCTATCAAACAAATATCAATTTACGTTCTTGCTATCTTATTTATTAAAAAAGAAAACGTACATGATAATTTTGAGAAGGTGCCTACCAACTGTGATAACATCATCGATTTATTATCAAAAGCACAACAGCTATCAAGTTGATTTTGTGGTCTCGGCCAATGTGTACTCGAGGGACTATATCGTCAAAGGTTACCTCGAACCCTGTTCTGACAAATATTACACTCTAAACACGGCTGCTAACCTCTACTATTTACACTCATCCATATCTTGACATCTATTGAAATTAACTATATACCTACATACATACATACATATTTTACGAATCATATTTAGGTGCTAGACCTATATGTCATTAGTATAATTTCCCATACCTAGGTAACCAGGGCAACATAAATAAGACAATTAAACATTTAAATAGCAATTTTCTTGTAATCGGTACACTTTTCGAAGATTTTTTTTAAACAAAAGTTGTGTATAATATTAATATCTTTCATTTTGAATACTAGTATATTTTCTGTAAGTGCAGCCGTTTTGGAGATATTGCAGAATTCTCAAAAATGACTAGAGTAAACATACACTTCCGGTTGGAATATTCTTTTCAAAAATAGGAGATTTTCTAGCGAGTCATATACAAGTTTTAAGTTTAAATTTCATGATTATAGCATTGGCCGTTTTGGCTGTAGAGCGTTCAAACACACAAAGACGAAATTCCAAAAATAGTCAGACTCGACTCAGGGAAGGTCAAAAGTTGTATTTCCGTTAAAATCTTGAGTTGTAAATATGTTTCATGATTACAATACTTCCTTAGTATACCTATACATTCGTACATATAAGAAAGTAAAAACAGTGCTTTATAAAACGTAATTTGATCCAGTATAGTTAATTGATGGTCCGCATTTACTTTAGAGTATAAAAGGTGTCTTATTTAAAATAGCAAACAGCCGCTTTTCGTAAATGAATATTAGGGCAACATAAGTTAGAAAATTCATTTAACTTTATTGTCGTTAAGCGAAACAAAAGTAAAACACGTACCAGTGGCATGGCAGCAGCAGAAGTACCTAAGGATACACGGAAGAAACTATAAAATAAAAAAAAACGCACACATACACAGATAAGAGTGTAGGTGGTGCGCATGCGCATAGCAATTTATTGTTAGTTGCGCACCAAGCAAAGCATTTAACGTCTGTTTCTAATGTAGTTATTTGTTCGAAGGAATCGCTCGTTCGCCTGATGCGAGAAAAACAGTTTTGGACGTGAGCGGGATATATAAAAAAGCAATCATGTACAAAATCAGAGTCGGTATATCGAGTATTTGTATGTTACCGGCGGGAGACATTTGTCCGTCTGCTTAGCGGCACAACAACAGGGTTCAGCACGTCCCTAAAGGATACGAACTCGTTTAAACTTGAAATGTGTATTCATTTTATTGGACATGTTCGTAATACTGACAGATAATGTTTATACACACACACATACACACACCATGTTTTATCGCGAATTATTTATCAAAAACAATTTTCGTTGCTTGTGAATTGCAAAGATCTGTCACAGAAATTCCCTAACGTTCGCAGCTAGCTACACAACTGACGGTTTTTACTCTTTGTTGTTAAGAGGGTACTCCATCTATTCCATGAACGAACTCCACCATTAAGTTCAGTCACTATTTTTATCTGTGGTCAACAATGATTAATATTATATATGCACATACATATATACATACATACATACATTCTTAACTAAAATTAAAATGTTAACCATAATCAAACATTTTTCACAACACTACCTAATTGTAATTATAAATATTTAATAAATCGAAATTATGCAGAATATACATATACGTATGTATATATATTGCCTTTTGAGGAACTAGAGTCACTGGTGTTTGTAATTCTTAGAATAATTTCTCTTCAAATACCAGTGGTTCTAAGCATAAATTGTTATAAATGTGTAATAATCAAACTGGCATAATTCAGAGGCACTAGTGTTTGGAATTATTAGATAATTCGTCTGGAAACACCAGTAGCTCTAAACATTAAAATATTATTATAAATATTTATTTAAGCCAAGAGAATTCATAATGTATTGCTCAAGGACGAGCTAGAGGCATTGGTGTTTGCAATGATTAGATATTTCGTAGCTCTTAAAATTGTAATATACATAATTATAAATGTGGTTGCAATGAATATAGAATCGTCTGAAAATTTCGTTTTAAACATGATTTTACAGGTTTAATACATGATGTGTGATTGTGTAGAGCTGGAGGCATTGGTGCTTACTGCAAATGAATAGTTGAATATTTGGCAAGATTTTAGGGAGATAATAAGTGTGATGTTATTGTGTTATTAAGGGTTATAATACTACTGGTAGATTATTTTAAAGGGCTTTGCCCATAGCTATGCCGTGTTGGGACTTAGGGAGTAAGTATTAAACCCAGCCATATGTCGTATTATTACGATTACCCGCCAGGCAAAACCGTCCCTATTTAATTTGAAATCAGCCAAGCGAATCTGTGTTCAAGTCATTTATTGAACAACTCTATATATACATACATAGTACATACCATACATACATACACACATCCATACCATACCATACCATACCATACCATACCATATACCATACCATACCATACCATACCATACCATACCATACCATACCCATACCATACCATACCATACCATACCATACCATACCATACCATACCATACCATACATACCATACCATACCATACCATACCATACCATACCATACCATACCATACCATACCATACCATACCATACCATACCATACCATGGGTGGGATTCCGTAACTCATAACAACTCTAAATAACCGTTGCTCTTGCTACGTACAAACTTCAATTCATTATTAGTATTCTGTAAGCTCTTAGCAATTCTAAATAACAATTGCACATGTTATTTTGCACTTGATAAATATCAATTGCAAATCTCTAGCTGTTACGGCTGTCATATTTGATTTAATGCAATTGTTATTACAATTTTTGGTTTAAAAAGTAAGTATGCATATTTTTAAATATAAAAAACTAAATGATTATCATATTTAGTAATAGCGCTATTAGTTTTTGTTCATTATTTATTAATATTTTAAAATAATTATCTTGTTAATGTAGCTCATAACCTAATATATTGACAGTTGGGAAAGCCACGAAAATTCAATATCAGAAAATGTTAGCATTCATTTAGAAATTAATTTAATTTGTAGATTAACCTGTTAAAAACACTTACGTAACCTAAAGTCCTAAAGAATTATAGTTAAAAGATCTAGCAAAATGATATTTAATTATTAATGAAGCTGTCATAAACAGAAAGACGTCAGAAATAGTACGAATATCTACCAACAGATTACCGCAAAAATCAACCATGGCACTGTGATTGGTCGAATTTGACATTTTGTAAGTGTGTAAAGTGCGCTTTACTTCACTTGTTACATACCAATTAAAAATAATAATTGAAGTTACAGAATCGCGCATTTACTTTCCAGATGATAATTCCAATTGATAAATAACAAGTTTAAATCATAACAAGCGTAGTTACGGAATCTCACCCCATACATGTTTAAATGTGTATGCCTAATATTATTTACAATTACAACATTTCTCATACAGCCACTTTGTTTTTATTAATAACATAAAAATCAAATACATTCATTTAATATTTGAGTACGTTAACTTAGACGTTTATAAACTGATTGGTTTGTACACACGAACAGGAATAATAATAAGCAAGAAAGTGTGAATGTGTGTGTCTGTATGTATATATGTGTCTGTATGTTGGTGTGTATGTATGAATGTATGTGGGTGGACGTGTGTGTAAGTGGGTGGATGTGTGGCAGTGCATGTGTGTGTGTGTGTGTGTGTGTGTATGTGTGTGGGCGGGCAAATCTACTCTAGGTAGTATATTTAAGGAGATCAATTCGATACCTTTCACCCAATTCTATTTATCGGGTGGAAAAGGAGCTTTAGGACTCTTCACAAAGAAGTACCACTTGGAAAACAAGTTTTTTAAAAACATATCACAAGCTTTAAAAGCACAACTTTATTATTCTATAAGCACTAATATACACAGCCTTAAAAAAAACCAAAGTGACTTTCCATTGTAATTAGTCGTACCCATATAGACATCTAGTGGTGAAAAATATAAGCTATGATGTGCCCATAACGTAATAAATATCACATTTCACAGCCATGTATATCAGTTCGGTTAAATCTATAAAGCTCTACGCCCCCCTTAGCACCACCATGGAAATTATACGAAATGAGTCTTATTAGATACAAAAATATCACATATCACCCCCTTCTCCTACACCCCCAACCCCTATACAGTTAAGGATCTTTTATTTAATACATTTAAAAGAGGGGCTGGTTTTTAAAGGTCGACAAATGACCTTTTTTACTTATATAATCCGTAACAGAACATTTTAAATACCCGTGAAATTAAAAATCTACGAAACAAAATTTATATATTTAATGTACCAACATTTTCAATATTATATTTTTAATCGATTGCAAACTGTTATCACGTAATTATCTTAATTATTTTTGAACTCATTGAAGTTCCCAGTAGTTTTAACTAATGTGACTTATTGATTCGTCCATTCGGTGATATGGTCAATAAATGATCTAGAATTGGTTGAAAACCTTGGAATAAAATGTGTGTTTTTCTATATTTTGTTTATATTGTGCAAAAATGTCCAGTTTGAATAGTTAATCTTTAATATTAACCATATATACATATATATATAATATATATATATATATATATATATATATATATATATATATATATATATATATAAATATATATATATATATATATATATATATATATATATATATATATATATATATATATATTCAATTCAATTCTGTAGTGCTTATAACTGAATAGATTGACATTTTATTATAAGGTATAATTACTTTATATTATAATCGATTTGGTACAAAAAGTATGACATTTTCAACGAATTGAACTTTAAATATACTCTAGCAAAAACTGTATAAAATACAGCCAATGTTTAGGCTATGGAAACACATGAAAACTGTACAGGGGTGGGGTGAGGTGCGCACGGCATACGAATATTTCAGACACTCGTTTGTGTTAGTACATGAAGTTGTCGTCAGATCTGAAGTATGGTCTATTCCTGATCACATAGGTCATACGTCATGAATGTGCGTATAAATCTAACCGCATTTTTAGTATTGAAAATGTTTCAAAGATGTCACTGACTGCTACTTTCCACAATAAACGGTGCCTCCTTTGGAATATGATTGAATATTACTCTCAAAAATCAAATACCGCTGCTTTTTAGTGTTATACATCCCAAAACCTCACATTTATAGAAATAAACAAATTCGTACTATATTTAATAAGAAACTGTAATTCATAAGAGCAGCGGCGGCGGCGTTAAATCAAATTTACATAAAACATATCAATATCTATATTATTTTTATATAAAACCATTATCTTTACAATCTAATAGATTTATTTCATAATGACGTATACCAAGTATGTGGTTTTGATAGCAAAAATCAGTGTTTTATTAATTTAATTGTGAAAATTTTGCATAAAAATTGCCATATCGTTACGCCACTTTACACATTTTGGCCCCGCCCCCTTACGATATACGTGTACGGCAAGGAGTTATGTGTAAGACAGAGATGCTATACAATTCGGTTGTCTGGCAGTAAAATGTTCGTTATGACGTTTAGCTGTGTGATTCATTAATAGATAGTGGCACATCTTAAAATTAAGATCGGTAATTTAAAAATGCAATCACGTATTGACTAGGGCTAACGTAGTAGTTAAAATTCAAATCAAGAAACGAATACGTTTAAGTGAACCAGGAAAAAAGTTTTTGTGGGTTTTTAAAAGTTTTTGACTTTGCTTAAGGCTAAAGTTTTTATAATTGTGTTTTTCGATCGAAAATTACTTTTTTATAATCACATTTTTTAATATATATTGTAACTAATTGGGAATTTAGTCGAATTTCAAAAATATTTATTGATATTTTATTATTGTTTTAGGACACCGTCATCAATACCTGGTGAGTCAATTTTAAGTATGTATGCATGTATATGTATGTATATGATTAGAGTGTGATCTAAAATGCTTTCAACATGATTAAAAGTAAACAATGTCACTGTTTGGTTTTTCTGTTGTCTTCTTTCTTCAACATAACCAACTTTTATCCCCTATTGTCAACGACGGCATCCTTCAATTTATATTATGTAATTAAAATTTATTTATTAATGACGCAACGCGCATGTGTGAAGTATATTTAAGTGTTCTCGATTAAGTGAAAACAAAATAAATAAAAACCTATATAAACAACCATTAACACCATAGACGTGCACTAGATTTTAACACTAATGACTGCTAACTTCACGTCTAAACTACATTTTTATAAAACGTCTGAATTTAATATAAATATTATTAAATTGTATTTGATGCGTTATGTATTGTATAGATTAATAGTAATTTTTAAGCGTATAATTGAAGGGTGTGTTGAGATTCCCCTCATAAAGAAATAATCGATCATATAAAAATAAATATTGGTTTGCTACAATGAAATGTCTTTTTTTTTTTGCAAATATGATCACAATTGTATGTGTGTGTGTGTGTGTGTGTGTTAGCACGTGTATTAATAGGGGTGAGTAGTGAATTACTTAATGTAGACAAATATAATAAATAGAAAATATAGAGCAGATAGAAAATAAAGGGCTGATGTGTGAATGAATAATAAATGCGTAATTACATACTGTTGAATACAAGAAATGTCATTGTTTCTAAACACGCATCAAATAAACATTATTGCGTTACCTAACCGAACTAATTCGAAATTAAATAACACAAAACGCACCCGCTGGAGTCGTTTAAAAAAGCGTCGATTATTACGCATAAGTATCATCAAATAAATATCACTTACCGAATCCGGTTTTGGACTCCACCTCGTACAGATAATCTCGTCCTTGGCGTCATCTGTTGTCTCAATATCCACCTCATCGTCACTCAATTCTTGTTTTTGCTCTTCGACGTGCACCAAACCGGTCTGGCCCGTCAGTGGTGGGGACACGTTGGAGTATACCGGTTTGAAGGCCGATTGGTAAGTGCGGTCCAACGAGAAGAATGTGGAATCCGGCGGGAATAAGATCGGATTCCGTTTAAACCACGGTAAATTCGAGTAGGGCGCGAACGAGAACGGTTTGTGGTACGACATTAAGTCCATGGCCATTCGCGAGATCGGTAACGATATCTCTTGGAAACTAGGGATGCGGGGCGCTGGGATTAGGGGTGTGAGCACTTGTTGTTGACTGGTTTGCACTTGTTGTTCAATACTATGTCCAGTCGAGTGGCCCGTTTCGAGTTTCGGCGCTTTGTGCGCTTTCGAACTGCTCGAACTCGATTGCAATAAACGTTTGCGGGTGCCCCCGTTAAACATCGCCTTCACGTCTTCCCAAGCGTGGATTATCTCGTCGGATGGCGTGCCGCTCAGTTTCATATGCCGTCGCCACGAGTTGAAATTTGCTGCGTCGGGTTGAACATATTTGTCCGATGGACCGATTCGGTGCGAGTGGAATATGAATTTGTTCGGGGAGAAAAATAAACCGCACATGGAACACTTTATACACTTTGCTCGCGACGAATTGTATCGCGATGGCAGGAAGGAACCTCGACAACCCCAGGCGCATTCATGATGCACAGAAAAGGCGAAATCTTCTGGTAATCTACACACAAACAAATACAAATACTGAGTGTTTATATATATATATATATATATATATATATATATATATATATATATATATATATATATATATATATATATACGAGGGTGGTCTGAAAAGTTTCCGACCTAACAAAGATATAAGACATTTTTTCAGAATTTTTTTTTAATTTTTCAACATAGTCTCCTTGTAACTCTACACACTTCTCCCAGCGATGTTCCCATCTCTGTAACCCTTCCAAACAGTACTCGGCGTTTTTCTCTGCAAAATAATTGTTCACGAAGGTGATTGCCTCTTCATTTGACGAAAATCTCTGTCTTCTGAGCGCAATTTTTAGATGAGGGAGCAAAAAGAAGTCGCTTGGGGCTAGATCTGGTAAGTAAGGCGGATGGTCAAGCAGTTCAAACCGTAATTCGTGGATTTTCGCCATGGCAACCGCTGAGGTGTGAGACACGTTTTTGGTCTAACGTAAGCAAACGCGGCACCCAACGCGCGGACAGCTTTCTCATGTCTAAATGTTGATTTAATATGTGACAAACACGTTCTTTTGACATGTTCATAACCTCTGCTATCTCTCTCACTTTAATTCGGCGGTCGTCTAGCACCATTTCGTGAACTTTGGCGATGTTTTCGTCGGTAGTTGCAGTTTTTGGACGTCCCGAACGTTCATCGTCTCCCAAGCTCTTACGGCCACGTTTAAATTCAGCTGCCCAAAATTTCACTGTGGTAAATGATGGTGCAGAGTCCCCATACACTCATCTTTGATTTGCGTAGGCGTATTGCCTTTCAAAAACAAATATTTGATGACAGCTCGGTACTCGATTTTGTCCATTTTCATAAAAACACTCACATCAACTCACTCAAACGACTGTTACATAACAACTGCGCGTCCAAAATGGCTGAAACTTTGGTGAGTAACTGTCAACAGATGAACAACGAAATTCCCTAGCTTTTATTTACGAGTGCTGCTATCTTCATGTTGAGGTCGGAAACTTTTCAGACCACCCTCGTATGTATATATATATATATATATATATATATATATATATATATATATATATATATATATATATATATATATATATATATAACAATCTAAAAAACACACTTCACTGGCGCCATCACGTTACAATGCAATAAAAGTTCATTTTTCATAACCTAATAGAATATTTTGACAAATAGCTACGTAACCTTAAGATATACAGTGCACTATGATATGAACATATAGGCGAATTAACATAAGAAGAACATTTTTGTGGCATGAACCATCACTACACTCCATATGATTATATGTAAAAATGTTCTTCTTATGTGAATTCGACTATAAATGAACACCATTGCATTCTAAATTATAATGACGTGACGTGATTTGCACCTCATCTCTCAAGTAATATGTAACTTTTATGTGAGTTTTAACATGTTCACTGCCACTATGAGAGACGCGTGTGCCACCGACGCTCCTAAGCGTCCACGCTTTTATATGATTTTATGTGCGCTTAATGATTAATATTGTGTTACAATACGTTGTTCTAATACTTTACTAAACACTGTTTTAAAGTATTAAATTAACGTTTGATTCAATTTCAACAAGAATTAAATATGATTAAGAAAAGAAATGAATAAATAAAAATGTAATGTTTATTTATAAAAATGTATCGAATGTTTACCTTGGTGGTGCGTTATCACCCAAGAAACTTTTGCACAATCTCTCCGCCTCTCTTCGGGTGATCATCCCGCACCTTCGGGACGACACGGGCATCGCCCCAGCACGTCGAAGTATTTCTAGTTGCACTGGGGTACACTGGACACACGTAATCCCTGTCGGAAACCCAGTAAAATTACACACTTTTACGACCGCTAACACCAATGTTATTTTACCTAACGCAACTCTCCTATTGTGAATTTCATTATAGCTGAATGTTTTCAGCAATGTGTTTGATATTTGCGCTAAGCACAGACGTTCTTGTGCTTCTATGATTAGGGACACGATTGGGATACCGTATAAAATAACAGTACCCACCTAGAATGTTTAAATGTGGCGATTTTAGTGTAAATCTTTTCAAAAACACACGATTTTTATTTTTATACGTCATTAGCTTTCATATATGTATAGGTATGAGCAAATTACCTGATTCGATTTTGAATTTGATTGCGTCTGTTGATCACTTCCAGACCGTGTTTTGTGAATTTGTTCCATTTTACCTCACAAAACCCTAGTAACCACCCACACATAAAACTTAAATCACGTTTTTAAACAAATAACACACATATAAAACCACTTTAAGAAATCACTAGTGATCACCGCTATAAAACACGCGAAACACAATCAGACGATCAGTTTGATTGTGAGACAAACTTGTTAAACACCAAAGGACAAAATGTGATATAGAAAATTGTTTTTCTCCCAACTACCCCTGTCCCCTTCCAGTTCAATTTCACCCCTGGTCACGCCCATCAGCTGAACAGGTAGGCGTGGCGTGGCGCGATCATTTGTAGTGTGACCAATCGCAGGGTGTGGTTTGTGTTGGAATGTTGTCGGAGGGGATGCAACCCTTCTAGATTCGGACGAATCGAACGGTGAGAACAGTTTAGCGCATGTTTTTAGATTAATATTACGGTAAAGACCGAGGAATATGTAAGTAAATATTTTATAACGTTGACTAACGTTGTTACGACAAAAGATTCAAAGAAAAATTAATTAAAATCTAGTTTTAAGGGGTTGTTTTGTTAGATTAAGGCTTGATTTTATAACTAATCTTGTTATTTAAATATATCTACAAGATATTTAAATTATTTATTTCTTCTGTGTTTTACCATATAAATTGAAATGCATCTATTTTTTTTTTTATTAAAAAAATATTGAACCAATTTAATTTTAAAGAATATTTATAATATCAAATATCTATTAATAAAATAAAAATTTATTGTTGTATTAATAACAATGGTTGTTGTTTTAGATGCTGAAAACTAATTGAAGAGTTTTAAAAAGTATATAATTTTGTTTGAATTAAAAAAAATAATTCAGTAATTAGTATTTTGTTTGAAATTTAATATTTCATAGCTACAAATACGCAAATTTTCAAAAAACCTCATCACAAAATAGAATTTTAAAGATAAATCCTTTTTGTTATTCTCCAAAATGACTCCATATATATTTTATCTTATTATCCAAATATGTTGCAATTAAAAACAAACTTATAATATATATATATATATATATATATATATTAATTAATTTAAATATGATTAACAGTCTATATTAATATTAAAGTTTAAATTAATTTTAAATTTGAAACAGTTTGTTTCGGCACACCTAGTAACGAGAAGCTGAACTCAATTTAAGGTTACAACCTATGATAAAGATTTCTATATTCTAACTTAGTAAAGGTGCAAACCATACTAGTAGGTTTCAGTTGGTATTGTAGTTATCTATAAAATTAAGCTCTGCTTGAATTAAATTACTGGGAAAAGCCTTGATTGCGCAAAAACCCGTTGTACACATTACAATTTAAAAAACGCGGGAGAATTTTTTAGTTTCCTAACGAAAGAAAATTGAAAAGTGTCTGAAGTTATTTATAGGAGAAAATATTAACAATTCTATAAATTTAATAATAAATAAGCAATATATTGATTGTGAATAGATTTTATTAGATTTCAAAACGAAAAAGTGCTTGTAACATATTTCTTTATTATTATAACACAGAAGTAGTAAAAATATTTAGTTACATTATTTTGAAACTTGGAAATCTATACATTAAGTTCACATTATCCAAAAACACATTTTCATAATATACAAAATAAAAGATTAGTATGACAATTAACATAGTTAATGATAAGGTCAAATTTTACCTAAAAATACTAATTTGCTTTCATATATTTAGCTGCAAAATTCAAGTATTTTTAGGGTAAAACGAATAACAATTTATACATATTAGTTCAAAATTCACCTAAAAATACTAAATTAACAATTATTTAATCAGCTACTAGTATTTTTATGTAAAGTATTACAGTTTTAAACAAATCAGTCATACTAAAAACCTGAAAACATCGTAACACTAAAATAAATATAAATTAACATAACCTAAACACAAAATGATATATACATCTTTCTAAAACGTTTGCTGTTTCAAATATTTGAAACAAAAGTGACTTGTAAATTTAATTAAATTAACTTAAATATCAATTTGATATTGAAATAAAACAATAGGGCTATTTCCGGTCTTAAGTGTGTAATATTAAATAATTCACATTAATTTAAGCGCATCACGGAAACCGGAAATAGCTTCTTAGTTTTGGTTTAAAAATTAAAGTGTTTTACCAATTATTAAAAATATCGTTCATTTCTACTATAATAATGTTAAAAGTTGCGTTTTAGGAGTATCATTTTTTTCCATCTTTTTTATGTAATAAAATCACAAAATGTTACATATATTTACTTATAAAATTAATTTGAAAGCAATTATTTATTATAAATATATCTGGTCTAAATATTAATTTTCTCTCGCATACAACTCTACGTAATCTTTAACCTTTTTCCGGAATTTTTCTTTTTGGGTTCGGTACATTTCAGCTGCCTCTAAATTGAGCGGGTCATCAAAATTCAGTAAATCCTGAAAGCAATTTAATCAAATTATTCATTTCAGTCTCTCGTATACGTATTTCCTGGATTTTCCTTCTTATAATACACTATATTGAATCACTTTTTATAATTCTCATAAGCACAACAATTAATCAAAACAGATTTATTTATTATTCATTACGTGTTATTAGTATTAAAATGTATATTCGTGTTTTAGTATTATTATTCGTTTTTTTAAAGAATTCTATGTGGAGACTTCGTTCTTTGATTGGTTAAAATCGCAGGCAAGATAATAATTATTTGTCCATCTCAACTTTTTCTATGCATCTTTCTCGTTTTACACCATACTGTCGTGTTACGTGGTAAAATGAATATAGTGTCAAATACAATTATAACTAAATAATATGTTTGCAATGAAAAAACATCGGCCATGTGTTGGCCCTAAACTTTCTTTTACGTAGTCAGTATATTTTGATTTGATAGTATATAAATTAAAATATAAAATGTTTAAATTTCAAGAAAATATTTTCATTCATTGTCCAATAAAATTGTAAAGTTAGTTTATTGTCAGATTTCCAAAAAAAACATATGTATTTTAGATTTTAAATGTTGGATTTTATAGTAGTATAAAGAAAATATCATTATTCATTACATATTATTAAAAAAATATTATGGCCGGGCATTTTTTAGTTTTCAAATTAACTTTAAACCAGAGAAAATATTTATCTATAATATTATAAATTATTTATTAACCTTTGTAACGGTTTTTCACTAAACTTATTTGTGACACTGACAATAAATGTTAAATGTCAAAATATTTGAATATTTAAAACAGTTGACATGCATAGTAAATACGATTTATTATATATAATTTTCCATACCTATGTAACTATGGCAATATAAATAGGATAATAGCAATTTTCTCGTAACTGGTACACTTTTTGAAAAAATGTTTCAAACAAAAGTTGTTCAAATCATTAATATCTTTAACTTTAATTCTAACTATTTTACTGTAAGTGCAGCCGTTTCGAAGATATGCAAAAAGTGTCTCAAGTAAACATGCACTTCCGGTTTGAATATGATTTTCAAAAATAGGAGGTTTTCTTCCCAGACATATACAAATCTTATGTTTAAAGTTTCATAATTTTATCTTCAACAGTGTAGGCTGTAGAGCGCATACATACACACAGACACACACACACACATAGACGTCATTCCAAAAATAGTCAGACTCGATTCAGGGAAGGTCAAAAGGTGTATTTCCGTTAAAATTTCGAGAAATTTTTTTTTTTCGTGATTACAATACTTACTTATTACTTCGTAAAAGAAAGTAACTAGTAAATAAAACTAAATTGATCGATTGTCACAGTGTAAATCGGTATTTTAGTTACAGAATAAGGAAGATTTAATTTTTATTATGCAAGTTTTTTCAAATTCTAGAATCACCGTATTTATTTTAAATGCTCTAGTTTCGGAGATATGAATTTTTAACAGTATTCGCGCTCAGGGAGAATGACGTCATTCACCCTTGGTCTTTTTTTGCCAAGATTAGGACATTGCAAGTAGATAATGGGGTTATTTTATTACTATTTATACTACTTTATACGTTTCAAACTTTTCAATAAGGTTTATTTTTTCATATAAGTCCTTTTCAAGACTACTGTGTATCAGTTTTGTTTACGAACGAGGTGAAACTTGTTAAAAATAACCTAATACCACATTAACAAAATTATTGCTTTATTTTTACTTGATTGGCAACATTTTAAAATGGAAGGGGAAGCGAAAAATTCAAAAATCTAGTGTTCAATTTCAAATGTAAATACATATTTAATGTAAACGTTTTAAAGTAATTTTATGCATTATATACTAATAAATAATAGTACAAAATAATGATGTAGTATATGTTCTTTTCGTCAAAACAAAAGGCCTGCATCTTCTGTATTCTTTACAAAAGGAACTATAGCGACTAAGAATTTACATCCATTCACATCTTGACAATCTTTCAGCAAATAAACTTCTTTTACCTACTTCAAATTCTACATACGCGCAATTCTATTCCTCTTGCGCACAACTTATCTTTCGCGCAATTCATTCTCAATCATATGTATCCACTTATTCCGAAGACGACCCACGCATTAAATCTTCTTCGTAAATCTTTCATTCGACATTTTTACAACATGACCATACCATCTCATTAGCTCTCTACGTACGAAATTTTTTACAATATCACACTGCTCATACACCCACGTATTTTAGTTGATTGTTTGTATTGGTTTAATACATTCACTGCCCTCAACGCCCCTCGCGCGTTCATCTGTACGACAATGTGGGTTGCGGGCAGTGAATATGTATATATAGTATAAATTAAATTAAAATTAGTAATAATATCCGCTAAAACGCTTGTATGCTTGGTGTATTCGTACTTAAACTGTTGTAATAGTACCTAAACATGGCGGCAAATGCCCCTACAGCTGGTCCGCTTAAATTTTTTTATTTAAAAAAAATGTTATTAGAATGTTTGTATTAGTTTATAGTTTAAATTAAATTGATTTAAATTGAGATAATGTTCAGACCGCACGTATGCCTGGCACATGTGCATTGAACAGGTCTAAATACGATTTTAGAACTCGCTGTAAAAACGATAGTGTGCTTTGGTATATTCGTGCTTTAGTTGATTAAATAGTACCCTAAGAATTAGCATCATTTGATTGTTTGTCTTGGTTTATAGGTTAAATTTAATCATTTGTGGTAAATATAATAAAACAGTTTCGAAACTAAATTGAATCTAGTATTACCAAATGTTCAATATAGTCTACAACAAGTGTAAAACCATAGCCTACTGTACCGTAAATAACGAATTTAGACCCCAAATGACATCCTTTAGGCGCCTAGTAGGTGACCAACCTAGACCATCTACACTATGTGTTCTTAATATCGATAGGCAAACTTCGCCTGTTTCACTAATATTCGGATGCCATAATCTTGTAACACAATGCACCTTTGGCGGCTAAACAATACAATTCAATTCATTAATGTCACCGTTCAAGCAGCCACCATTTAACAATATAATACCTACCACCATATTATACTCTTCCGTGACTTGAATCGTGAATTTAAACGACCCATCTTGCCAGAACCCCTCGACGGGCTTCACTGTTAACACAAACGCACTAAGTTCATTTATATTGTTGTACGAAATAGTACAATTACTAGGCAATAATTGGGACATTTCTTGTATTTCACGCGTTAATAATTTATCGCGCACCGAAATACGGCTACTTGTTTTAGAAGTATCTTGTTGCTTTTTAAGCCTTTGGTTCAATGTTATCATTTTGACTATTCACCCCAAAATCACAAAAAAACTAAAAAAAAAAAAAATGCTACACAACACTAAAATTTACTATCCGAATCATAATTTCAACATCATTTTAAGTAATTCGCGTTCGAAACCTTTAAATTTCGTTAAAACATCACAGTATTTCGAGAACAAAATTTATGTTCGTTGACAGAAAACACAGGTTAGAATCATGGTTAGAATCAGCAAAAATGCAAAAAGTTTACAGCGAGTTCTAAAATCGTATTTAGACCTGTTCAACGAACATGTGCCAGGCATACATGCGGTCTGAACATTATCTCAATTTTCAGTTTCCATTTCATTTACTATATAATGTAAAACTTATTAAAAGCAAAGCATTTTTCATATTACTTAATACTCGTTGATACTAAATACTGTTTAAGGTAAAAGTGTTATTTAAATTTAGCGCCAAATTCTGCTAGCAGAAATGCGGGTGTAAAAGAAGCTTTACATCTAAAAATTAAAAAACCTCGTTCTAAATTTCCAAAACTCGACATATCAGACATATTGACTTTAATGTTTAGATTAAGATTAAATAAAATATTTCTGTTAAAGTAATGTAATTCAATTGTAATTTTAAAAATTCTATCCGTGTCATAGGAGTATTACGGCGTAATGGCGTATATCGTACTCTATTTTGTGTTTGTATTATTTTAGTTATTAATTAACATTATAAACCTAATAATATGTTTAATTATATATTAATTTTGACTTTTATATTATCTAAAAGGGTAAAAAGCGGGAAATATCATTGAAAACTACAACCAAAAAACTAGCATAGAGCAAAGCGCGTTCTTTCATCAAGTACATGATCTGATCTTCCGACCAATCCCCTGTTATTTTATGCTCACGTGATCACAATTTAGGCTCTATGATTGGTTCAATTAAGTAAACGCGCTTTTATTTTCAGCTGTGGAACGAACCTGAATTTCGCCGGATAGGTAGCCATGTTTTTGTCCGCCGTTAATGATATCTTAAATTTCAGTTAAAAACCAACAAATTACAACTGAAACCGTGATTTTAACATTTGTCACAGTGAGATTGAACTAGTTTTGTGTGATTTGTATCAAAGTTCAGGTCGGGTTACGCGTGTTGTGGTTTCAAACGCACTAACCTAAAATTTCGAAAAGTGTTTAGTTAGTTAAAATTCATCCTGACATGGAAAATGTCGATGAATTTGTGCCGCCGGACGAAGGTGCCACAACAGGGCCTCCGGTATCCCCGAAAGGTAGGTGTTTCTTATTTTAAATGTTATAAAATTCCGTAAAACATAACCTAAAAATGTATATATTTTTGTGGGTTTTTTAAATACTATTTAATTTATTTTAGCACCTCTAACTAAGCCCAAGTCGGGTCCCAGTGGAGATGCCGATCTGAAACGGTAGTTTTTTATTCATAATTCAGAGTTTTTTTTTTAGGATTTATGTATGTTGTTTTTAGGTTAGCGTCTGTGTCTTTAGATTCTACCGCGGAGAAAATTGATCAATCTAGACCAACGGATACTAAGTAATTCATAAATTTTAAAATGTTTATTAATTAATTAATTTCATTTTTATTTTAGAAGAAATCAAAATATTGACGTTATTTTATTTGACAGCTATGATAGGTAGGTGTTAAATTTTATTTTTTAATAAATATATATATATATATATATATATATATATATATATATATATATATATATATATATATATATATACACATATATTTTCTGTTGAATATGTAAGACATGCTTAAATTTGATTTTAGTCAAAAAAATACAAGTGCTGAGGACACTGGACCGAAATCTATTGATAAAGATAGGTAATTTATAGGGATTATATTTTTTAATTGTTTTATTAAATGAATTATGATTTTTAGTGTAATTATCCAAGATCCTAGGTGTTCCTCCGAGTCGGATATTCATATGTAAATATTTTCAAATTCATGTAATAATTAAATTTTTCTTTTCAAGCACACTTATGCCCGGTTTCACCAACGTCAGTTAAATTTATTCTTAAGTTAAATAAAAGGTTAAACTGACAGCAATTTTATTTTTCCATAAGGAATGTCAGTTTGATTCGATATTGTTTATTTTAACTAAGGAATAAATTTAACTGAGGTTGGTGAAACCGGGCATTAGAGTAGTCGCACTTATTAGTTTTAATAAATTTTTTACGTTTATATCAATATATACGGGAATTTTGCCTTAAAATAATTTTAAAATGTAGATTTCAAACAAATCGTAGAAATTATGAAATAATATTTTATTTAAAAAAAAAATTATACATTTTAGTAAAACGACATCAACAAAACAAAATGATAGAACACAGGAGCATAATATTGATTCGTCCGTGGAAATACAAGATGTAACACCAGCTACAGAAAGGTAATTTTCATTTATTGGCTCTTTGTTAAAACCAATTCGATACTAAGATATATTTTTAAATAAATATAGAATAATAAAGAAACAATTTAATCTATGTTTCGAATTGTGGATATTGTGTAAATTAGGGGTTTCAGGTATGTTTGCAAGAAATTTTTACATTTCTAAGGTTGCAAGGTTATGCGTGTACAATGGTGTACTTGTGCCATCGTTGATGTATGGAAGTGAATGTTGGGTTTGGCAAACCAAGCATAAAAAGCGCGTGACTGCTGTGGAAATGAAATGTTTGAGAAGTATTTGTGGTGTATCTAAGAGAGACAGAAAGAGGAATACGTAAGTGTATGAGCAGTGCGATATTGTCAAAAATGTCGTACGTAGAATAGGTGAGAGTCAAATGAGGTGGTATGGTCATGTTGAAAGAATGTCGAATGGAAGATTAACAAAAAAAGATTTACGTGGGCGAGACGAATGGTGTTGTGAGAATGCGGGGTCGTCCTCGGAATAAGTGGATGAATATGATTGAGAATGAGTTGCGCGAAAGGAAAGTTGTGAGCAAGCGAAATAGAAGAGCATGTATGAAGAATCTGAATGAAGCGAAAGAAGTGTGTAAGGATAGAATTGAATGGCGAAAGATTGTGAAGATGTGAATGTAAAGGGTTTTCTGCCACCCCACATGTTGGGAATAGGCATTAAGTTATGTATGTATGTATAAATATTTGTTTATAAATGAAATTATTTTGTAAATTCTTTTAAGGTGTTTTTCAATTTTGTGATGATTTAAATCGCATTTTTATTTTATAATAACTTTATTTCCTTAAATATTAGCCGTTATAAATAAAATTGAATTATTTCGTAGACTGTCGTTATCAGCGGAGAGTGATGTGTTAATAATTGAAGACACTCCGACTCAAACATCAGCAGATATACAAAATCGAGCGCATTCTCTTTTCGAAGATAATTCCATAGTATTATTATCTGACTCAGCGGATACACAAAAAAGTGATCGAAACGATACAGCAGATTCGTATAAAACATTTCACTCAGCTAGAGTAGGCATAGGTAAATTCATCTCCCCTGTATACGCCAGTAACGATCTTCAAAAATTAAATTTCGAAGTTATAAACCCCGCATACTCGACCCCAAACGAAGAGCTTTCCCCATCCAAAGACGAGAAACATCAATTAACCGATTCGACCGAATCCTTACTCGCATTACCAACAGTCACGAAAAAACTCGGAATATATGTTGAGATCACCGCCTTGATGCATTTAGGCAAAGAATCCTGGTCTGCCGAATTAGAAAATGTCGCTTGCGACGAATTACAACGAGTGTCTGAAGGCTCTGGTTACCTAGCGGACACTTCGAAACCAACGTCACCATCCTCAAGCGTCACCAGTTTGCTACAACTGCCCCCAAAAACCAATCGATTCTCAGTCGTCTCGTCGAGCAGCTCGAGCTCAATCGCCAGTTCTGCTGCTACATTCTCACGTATCATACGCGAAAACAAACTAAAATCGCAATCTGAATCAAAAATATCTTCCGAACGCATCGATGAGTTGCGCCAGAAATGGTTGAATTCGGAAGACATTTACAAAGTTCTTGACTACATCGACCGGTTCATAATGGCCGGGGAGCAATGCGAAGAGTCGCCTACAAAATTCAAGAAACCATCCGAGGAACCACTGTCGATAATTGCGGAAACCTTAACGCCGATAAGCACCAAAAAACAGCGACCGTCACGGTCGAAACGGCAACCTAAAGTCAAATTTGCCGCCACCAGTTCCGAGTCGGAAATCGCTAAGAAGCGACGGCGCACGGATTCGACAAGTACAAATTTCACAGAAGGTGATTCGGTTTTTGCGAAATGGAGCGACCGGAAGTTCTATGCGGCTCATTTAGGAACATTAGCGCCAGACGGCAAATGGAAAGTACTTTTTTTCGATGGTGACGAAAAAATGTTACTGGAGGAATTTATTATAAAAGCTGAAGAATTCACTATGGTTGGGCATAGCGTTTATGCGTCCCAAGGAGATGATAATTTTACTCCTGGTATCATAACAGGATGTGAACTAATTGCGGGCACACTTCAGTATATTGTAGCGCGCGACAAAGGCGATATTTCAGTACCGTGTCAATTCATTTACATAACTGAAAGTCAAGCGCGTAATATCCGAGGGAAATTAACATCAAATAATACGTCACCACGGGCGGTATCATTAGGAAATAATAGTCCGAGTAATCGCTCAACAAGATCCAGAACACGAATGATGATGGACAGTCCGAAACCGTCCAGTTCTGGACTTCAGGCCGAAGTAAAACCGGTGCTTTCAGATTCGGACGATGAGGATAACGAAAACGCGAACAATATTAACTTAGAAGATGTAGCTGGAATCGAGCCAGAATCACACGGAGTGTATGAGAATTGCATAAAACTGAAGGGCAAAACGGTTACTGGGAAAATGCGTTTTGCACGCACTAAGTCTAGCGACACAGACGCAACAGTCCTAGGACCAGTACCTGAAGATGGCGCCAAGTACTTTAAAAACCTTCACATACTACTAACATGCACACGTTCGCATTCCCCTAAATTCCGACCAGAACCGAACAGTTCGGGGAGCAATTCAACAGACAGTGAAAACTACATTTTTTCCTCGATTCCATTCGTAAAAGACCGTTTGAAGTTACAGTTGACTCAAGGCGGAGCAGTTGTCTATGACTCTTTCGATGATATACCCACAAAAGTATGGAAATCGACATACTTAATATCGAATCGTCCGAACATATCTGCGAAATATATCCAATGCATTTCCGTCGGCATCAAATGTGTTTGCCACGAATGGGTCATCCGTTGTTGTTCAGATAAAAAACGTTTGTCCTTGCAAGAATTACCGCTGGGCTGGTGTTACGAAAACGATCGTTACTTCAACTCGTTCGATCGCAAAACGATGGCACCGTTAAAAAAACTCCACCTCGGCATCGTTGACATTGGCGATCGGAACTTTTACAAATTCTGGTCGAAGATTTGCAAATTGATCGATATACCGTGCTCTAAACTGACACGAGATTCAAATCTAGACGCTACAAACGCCGTCATCTCGGAATCTGGTTACCGAGACGAACTTGTTGATCGAGTTAATTCACATAATGTTCCGTTGGTTACGACAACGTGGTTGATACAGTCGATTATGTTTGGGGAACCGCGTCCGTTTGATAATCATAAATTATATTTAGCAGAAGTGGATTCTGATTAGTTGTAATTGTGGCTCTATTCATCGCTTTGTGGCACTTAATTAAATAGTGGTTTTGGCATATTTACTAGTGCGCATGCGTGAACATGCGTTGATAACTAGTTAAGGTGTGTCCTGCTCGAATTACACGAAATTCCAGAGAGCTTCTTTGCTTCAAAGGACATAGATAATGATTTGTAATTTTACGCTGGACAAAATAAACGAATAGACCTTATATGACCAAAGACTGATTCTGTAATATAACTTAAATGATGTTTTCATTATGAATCTAGCCGAATTCAAATTAAACTCATTCATTTTATAGATATTTGTATTTGTTTATTGAGCTTATGTGTGTGTATATATATATCTGTGTTTTAAATTCCGTTATTATAGAAAACAGAATTGATTTATCGCATTGTTTACTTAAGTGCCGCAATTTAAAATGAATTTTAATTTAACTTTTTGTAGTTTGTAAGCATTATAAAGGCTGTGATCGGTATTTATACAAATTGATTTCGTTCATATAGCCTAACTTTATTTGTCGACATCCGCAAAATCAAACAAAAAGTCTAAATATAGAATTTCATACTTTTCTAACGTAAAACGTAGGGCGAAACATCTAAATCATTTGTATAAATATAGTTGTAAATAATGTTTGGGACCAGTGCGGCGTTTGAAGTCCTCTAATATAGAATAGTGCTTCATCGAAATACACAAGTACAAATTCGTAAGTGTTACGAAATCTCACGAAATTTATTTAGTTTAAACAAATGTGTAATTCTATGAAGTGCCGTAAGAGATACTTCGGGCAGAGCCTTAAAACGTAAAATTCAATAAGTGTTTTAAAAATGTCAATGTAATTGTGTAATTTATCGTTTTTGCCAAATTTAATACCTGTTAGGTCAGTATTAAAAATACAATATATAGGTATATATATATATATATTTTTTTTTTTTTCTTTGTGTAACTCAATCACTTAAAGTTTGATTAATTTCTTAAAATTTATTATAAGGATAAAGGGTCATTCGAAAACTAAAACGATATAAATATTTTTATAAAAAACGTAATTATTTTCAAAATGTTTGATACGAAGTTATAAAATTGAATAAAAATGATTGAGAAAAGTCAGAAGTTGCTCAGGAATTCATTAAAAACAAAAATTACATGTATCATTATGTGACTATAGTTTGTATGTTCATTTTTACAAATATAAAATAGAAATAAAATGCTGTATAAAAAAAATGTGAATGTTATGTATTTATGTTTACAAAATAGTGATTTCATTTAAATCATATGTTCCAATATAATATCTGTTATTTAATAAATTACTAGTACAAAGTCTCAAAATACTCTTAAAAGTTATTATTTATTATCCTACATCTACTTTGCAGAATTTAGTTCCAGTGTCAACTCTCCCTTATGATTTGGTCGCTAAAAAAAAAACGTATTTGCAATATTTATTTATTTACGATTTAATTAGATTTAAAACAATAAATTATTTATTAAACCGTAAATATCATGTAATAAATCGATGTAGCATTAAATTTAAATGTTATATATTTTTACAAAATAGATGAACCGCATAGAATACAATTGCTATGCGAATCTGGTCTTATGGTCTCTTGTCATTCGGGTCTGTTTAGTCTGAGATTTGTGTACTATTACCACTGAATTTCAAATATTATTTGTTTATGTAACTCATAGTAAGCGTCATGTGTTGTCTTGATGGTGACGAGTGTGTTGCAGTGGTGAGTTGTGTATGGAAAAGTGTGTAATTTAAAGCATTTTTGAGTGTAAAAGTTGCGAAAAGTGTGTAAAATTGTTTATGAGTGAAATGTGTCGCTAAATTTCTGCTACCAAAGGTTAGTAACCGTTTATATTACAAAGTTAGGTTAGAGAGTAACTTCATAGATGGCATTCGTAGTATGAAATTTTGGTTAGTGATAGAAAATATTTTGATTTAAAATAAAATCTAAATTATTATTTTAGATTTTCTAAGCGTTACATTAGTTCATCAAATTAGTGCTTAGAAAAATATGTTTATCATGGTTAGTTTTAGAAATTTGAAAATTCCCCAATAATGTAATGCTTAAAATTGCTCATAGATGGTGCGTTATAGATAAAATATATATTTTGTATCTTTGTGGTGCTTTGAAAATAACGTAGACCGAAATATTAACACATACGACCTAAAACGAACATTATTTAATAAAGTTACATAAAAAATCATGTTTAATGTTATATACCAATTATTACAAGTTGCAGAAACCAATTAAAATGTTCCCCTAAGAAAATTTCCGAGTAGGTATTATTATTTTTATGACACCAAAACATTAATTAAAACCAAAAAAAAAACAATGTACATAATTTTTAACCCCTTTTTAGCTCTATGCAAATATAATTATTCAGTTTTTTTATGGACCATTTAAAAAAAGTTTCTGAATAGGAATTTGTTGGTAAAAATTTAATTAAACTTGTAGTTAAAATAAACTTTACAATAATAATTTAAAACACGCGCATATGATATGAGTAAGAAATAGAATCGTTTATCTGAAGCTTTCTTAGCATTTCAAAGATTTCTAGCCTTAAAAATGCATTAGTGTAGGATGCGTTTTTAATACGAATTCAGTTTGAGTATAAATTTGTTCTTACACATATTCTACGAAAAGAATCGATGCCGGCTCAACCATATCTATTTTAAACGTTTATTTTCTGTTTAGTAGTACTTTGTGGATTTTTTTTCCACATTTACGATTCCATTCGTAGTCAATATTGTTAGCATTTTATTTTTTTTGTGTTCTCTCTCTCCCATCCGTTTCGAATGGAGATAACGTATGAATTGTTTTCGAGTTTTTTATGGAAAACAGGCTATTTTATCGCGAAATTCATAAATTTTAATATGTCATTTTATCTATTTTTGGGGATTGAAATACATGTTATACTATATTGATCCTGGTACGAGTGTCACTTTTTTTTGTTACTTGCTTTTTTAAATATTGTTTATAATTTATCGCTCTTAATTTGGGCAAAAATTTTATTTTATTTCTCATTTTGATTTATTAATTGCTTATCTGTATCAGTCGAAATTATTGCTAAACATTTACATACATACATACATACACAAAACGAACCAAACACTAAAAGGTGGGCGTGTACAGCGTTTCTAATACTCACACAGCCCATCAATTCGCTCCACAACATAATATCGAATCGACAACATAATTCTACGTTTTTACTACGTTTTACTAACCTACATTTTTTTATGAAAGATTTTTATAATATAAGAATATTAATCTGAATTTTATTGTTAATATTTTTTATATATATAAATATATATATATATATATATATATATATATATATATATATATATGTATGTATATATATATATATATATATATATATATATATATATATATATATATATATATATATATATATATATATATATATATATATATATATATATATATATATATATATATATATATATATATGTATATACATATGTATATATATATATATATATATATATATATATATATATATATATATATATATATATATATGTATATACATATGTATATATATATATATATATATATATATATATATATATATATATATATATATATGTATATATATATCACCAACCGTAAGTTTTAAAAAACTCTCCTTTTGACGTCACCCGTAAAGCTGTCAACGCGTAACTTTAAACATTAATTTCTTTAAAATATATATATATATATATATATATATATATATATATATATATATATATATATATATATATATATATTTTAAAGAAATTAATGTTTAAAGTTACGCGTTGACAGCTTTACGGGTGACGTCAAAAGGAGAGTTTTTTAAAACTTACGGTTGGCGACACTTTCTTACGAGTGTTGGCAACATTTTGATCAGTGATCACTGCTATTTTGTTGTTAATTTGATCTCGTTCTGGTAATTATCGTACTTAGCACTGAAATTTGCACGAAATGTGATACAAATTGTTTAAAACGAAATTGATATTATCACTTTTAATTTAAGTTGGTTTACTTGCTTTTAAAGATGCAATAGATGATTATCGCGTTCTTTTATGTTTGTAGTAAATACTATTTTACTGACGGTGATGAACGAACCTTTAATTGTTAATAATTAATAAACTGTCTAAACGGGTAACAAATGCGACAAATACGAATTAAATGATAATTTAATTGTAATGTTTATATTAGAGTTGGTGAAGCTTAAAAATGTTTTATATTAGTTTTACGAAACAAGTTCTAACTGTTTGACGACCGCAGTTTTAGATTCTGTTTACATTGAGCACAATTTATTATACATATATTACCTGAGAATTTATATAATATACTCGTATTATATACAGTATTACAATGGCGAAATGAATTCCTTTTCGTTTGTAATAGGGGCCGTTTTGAATAGGTTGTATAATACGTGGGGAAGCTTGCTAAATGGGGTTTTATTTAATAATTTTATTACATGTGTGTGTGTGTGTGTGTGTAGTTTAGATTTTCAAGTGTCAATATCGTTTTAAAGTAAACGAAATCGCGTTATAGTGCATCATATACAGTTGATTTGATGTTGTTTTTAATGTTAGGTTAATTTGTTAGCTGTGAAATTAGGTTTTATCGCTACACTTCCACGGGATTAAGCCTCGCATATTTTAACACCGTATGATAACAAATTATTTTATGGGATTCGTTGAAAAGTTTCTTCTACCCCAATTATAAGGGTTTAAAATGCTATAAATATACATGTCATTGGACTTTTAGAAGCATTTGTAAAAATGTTGACCGGTACACCATTTATCTAGAGATTTATTACTGTTTTATTGATTTATTAAATACATATACAAACATAAAAATACCAATGTAGGTACACGCAGAGAAATAAATATTTACTATATATAAAGTCATTTTATTTATTCAAAAGTACACATTTATTCACATGTTACCTTTCTATTACGTTGCAAAAACGATAAGTGACCGTGCCGATATGTAACGTAACATGTTACCGATTTCAGCATGTTGCAGAAACATAACATGAAACGTAATACGTATCTGGTACGTTGCAAAAACGTAACATGTGTGTGTGTGTGTGCTACGTTTCTAATGTAGTGTGCGGAAGCGTGTTATCGTTTCTGGTATTGTGCAGAAATATAACATGAAACGTATCTGGTACGTTGCAAAAACGTAACATGTGTGTGTGCTATGTTTCTAATACAGTGTGCGGAAGCGTGTCAACGTTTCTGGTATTGTGCAGAAAAGTAACCTAAAACGTATTACATATCTGATATGTTGCGGAAATGTAACATGGAGCGTATTACGTATTTGGTAATATTGTGAAAACGTAAGTTAAAACCTGTAATTATTTTGTTGGTTAGAAAATGTTTAAAACGTTCTAAGAGCGTAATTGGTGGAGTCAATATGTAGTAATTGATTAAATACATGTGAAAAAATCGTTTTAAAACTAAGTGAATGTAGCTCTTTTATCTATTTCGTGAAAAGTTATTAGCTAAACAATTTCCAGCGTATATCTTTTGGGGTGTTGTATGTCGTCGTGTCCTTACCTATGCTATGCTATATGCTATCCTATCGTATCGTATCCTATAATAGGATTATGAATAGTCACGTTATGGCTATTGAGAAAGGGCCTTATAGTATAGTATAGTGTGTGGCACATAATGGACTCTTGCCGGTTCGGTCAGACGACAAATTATTGTAGGTATTCGTATATCGAAAACAGGAAGTGTTCGTTCGTTTATTCGCTCGTATAATAGTGAGGTGATATTGTTGAAAAATCAACCGTTGACTTAGAAATAAATCCTGGCTTTTAGAAATGGTTCAATGCTCACACAATATGCTCTAGCACAACAGCTCCAAATTGAACGTATAATCTTATGATTGATCTATATCGATTCTTTTCAAAGCACCCCGGTTAGTTATATTTGCCGAAATCCTTTTCTTATTTAAACTATCATCCAACATTATATATTAAATATATATATATATATATATATATATATATATATATATATATATATATATATATTATATATATACATATATATATATATATATATATATATATATATATATATATATATATATATATATTTATATATATACATATATATATATATATATATATATATATATATATATATATATATATATATATATATATATATACACATATATATATATATATATATATATATATATATATATATATATATATATATATATATATATATATATATATTTATATACGAACTTCTAATTTACTTTTTAAAATAAACTACTATAGATAAATCTATCTCGAGATTTTAACGAAAATACACCTTTTGACCTTCTGACTATTTTTGGAATAACGTGTGTGTGTGTGTATTTCTCTAAAAATGCATTACAACCAAAACAATTAAAACTATAATTGTGAAACTTTAAACTTAAGATTTGTGTATGCCCCGCAAGAAAATGTCATACCCTTGAAATGAATATTCAAACCGGAAGTGCATGTTTATTCTAGCCTTTTTTCGTTGTTTTTGCAATATCTCAGAAACGACTACATTTACAGCAAATATAGTTATTTATAAAATGAAAGATATTAGTATTTCACACAAGTTTTATTTGAAAAGTTTCCTCAAAGTGTACCAGTTTTCAAAAAAATGGCTACTGAAATTCTTAAATTACTTACATAACTATAGACATTTATTATTTAATATTTGTTAATATTTGAACATAAAAACAAAATAGACAAAAATACTTTGAAATCAAAACTATCTGTATAGATTTTGTACAGTGTATATAAAAATAAAAGTGATATTCTCTAGTCAATTTGACGAGTGTCTAAAGATATTTAGTAGAATTTATGGTCGGCCCAGACTGTATGGGGCCATAACAGGTGTTCGACCGACAAATTCTTAACACCGGATATGGGAAAAGGTAAACTGCCTTGACTTTTAAATCTCTTTCAAAGCGACTCAGTGAGAAAAGGTAACAATAGCCAACTGGGGCCCTAAATAGTCCATCAATGGCTCGTCGTATCACTAAATACAACTTATTATATTGTCGTTTATAATTTCAATTCAAATCAGGCGATCAATTCATTTCGCCGCTGCTAAACTAAAACCAATCACATTTTTACTTACCATGTGTGTTCGGATGGTTGGGAACTTACTTACAATTAATAAGCGGCCGCAACGTTTACTAAATTCACTGGAATAGAAATGTGCTTTTTATCACCCCAGTTTGTAGGTTTTCAAATTAAACGAAATATGTTATATTATTCTGATTTTTATTATTATAAAAATGTGTTTGAACAAAATTTGAAAATATACAATTAACGTTTGTTTTTTTTATAAATTATGACTAGTAATAAACAAAAAAGTAATATATATATATATATATATATATATATATATATATATATATATATATATATATATACATAAAAATTTAGGTTAGAATAATTTTGAATTAATAATTTATTAGATATTACAAATACATTATAACTTATTCTTTTTTGTTGTAATTCTTTATATTTATTGTTTATTATACAGAATATTTATCTAATAGTATAAATGTTAAAACTAAAATTTGAAATAATAAATTCGAAATCTTATATGCCCTCTCCCCTTTTTTTATTTTCAAATTTGGTTAAGTACATTTAACTATATATATATATATGTATTTTCATATTATTATTTCCAAACAATGAAAAAACAAATGCATATTTACAGTCTTAATATTGAAAATTATTTTAACATAATATACAAAACAATTTTATAACAAAACGTAAATTTTTTTTACATAATAAAAAAATTAAATGTTACTTTTGAGCTATACACGAAAATTTTCCGAAACTATTCAAGTTATTCCATACTTTTGAAACATTTGCATATATATATATATATATATATATATATATATATATATATATATATATATATATATATATATATATATATATATATATATATATATATATATATTATATATATATATATATATATATTGGGTTTATATAAATGTGTGCATACATTATATGCACAAGGCAGGTAACACGTTACATTGTTGTATCAATAGGAGTTTTCGGATAATTTTCGTATTTCTTAATTAATATACACATTATATCTAGACCACCAGAGAAAAACGAATATTAATCACATTTGTGTGGACATTGCTTGTTTTATGTACATGCGGGACGTTGCTTCTGTTTAACACTTTCAAACATGTTGTATAGGTATACGATTTTAAATTTGGACATTGCTTGCTTTAATATAAATGCGATTTATTAGGATTTAATGTGTTGATTTAAAACATATAGAAATCATTTGTTTTCTAGTGACATTTAATGTTTTCCCCTTGTAGTCTACACATGACAAAATTTCGCAAAACATGTAGCTTTTATATAATAATTTTATTTACGATAATCTTTACAATTAACTTTTGTTAAAAGTTCTTATTATATATATTTATATTTAATTAATATTTAAAACACAATATTTCATGTTTTTGTGTTTTTGAAATTACGAAACTTTCGCGCCCTTTGCTCATGACGTATGTACAAGAATGGCGACCGCACTTAAGTTAGTTATGTACAGTTACGGGCACAAAATCACGTTAAAAACCAATTTACTGATGTAGATTTTGTCTTTTTGCTGCAATTTCTTCTTCACCGTCCGATATGACGTCACTGTTCTCGTCCGTTTGGTTGTCGAGTACTTCCTGTTTCCGTTTCGCCGTCGCCATTTCCGCTGCGTGTTTTTTCCGCCATTTTGTCCGTCGGTTTTGGAACCATACCTAAAACAGACAACAACAAAAAAAGATTTATCTATTTGCTTCATCCACCGTTTTATTTAAGACATGACGTTAAAATGACGTAGTCTTTTCATGAACATATCTTGCTGATGTAAAATTATGATTAATGATACTATTAATAATATAATAACCGAAAATATTTAAGTCCCCGGAACAGAAACTGTAATATTTTGACAACACGTGGTCAAATGTTACCGCGGCTATATGTGATATTGGTTGGGGAAAAAATAGGGTCCTTAGTTTGTAGAGAGGACGAAGCCTGATGTGGTGTGGTGCGGCGCGGGGCGGGGCTGAGTGCGAGCGCGGTGTGGAGGGAGGGTAGGAACGTTATATTATGAAGCTAATTACGTAGTCACTTTGTACTAATCGATGTTGCCCCCTTACATTAACGACGCACTAATGACTTTAAATTTACATAGCATTTAGGACCGCGTGCCGCTCGATCTAAATTATGTTTGCATTACATTTTCGTGTGCGGTATGAGACAGTGTCCACGTCATGAAACACCCTAACCAGAAAATGTACGTTGAAAACTGGACGTACATATAAGCGCGTTAATTATTATAAAATTACGGAAACATTACAAATTACTTAAGTTGCGTAATTAAACTTCATAAAGATAACCTCACGGTGAAAACACACTTGTTCGCTGTCATTTTTGACCTTCCTAAACGGTGTAGGTTCAAAAATCTAACACACCTATAGGTAAATCGTGCTTGGCAGAAATCACAACGTTTATCATCAGAAAAAACAATCAAATCTAACCCTACACAGCGTTTATTAACAATGTTCTTTTCACACAAAACCTCAGCTTAGCTCAGTTTAAACTCATATTCTTTCTCTGTCTATACGTTGGGTAAACAAAGCAAGAGCTTGACATGAGTTGAGTGTTTGTGTAAAAAGAATATAGCTATTAACAGATACAATAAGAACTGCTTTCCCGTTAGCCACTAAAGTTACTCCATTTTACACTAATTACAATTTTAAATACTCTCAAGTTGCATTCCATATATACATATATATAGTACCTAATATATTAAAAATATGTCGAAAAAGTAGTTATAAAAACTATAAAATAGATATTTCCTCATAATTTTCTGTAATTGGGACAAAAAGGGTCATTTTTCTAAACAAATAATCTATTCTTTTTACACAAAAACTCAACTGAGCTCAGCTCAGTTTAAGCGTATGTTCTATCTCTGTCTAGACGTTGCGTAGACAGAGCTAGAGCTAGTGATGAGCTTAGCTTTATTCTTTTTACACTAAAACTGCACATAGCTCAGTGTAAATGCATTATCTTTCTTAGTTTATACTAATCAACGTTTGACTGTCACTTTGAAGTGTTTTAACCGTTAAATTGACTGTTTGATATTCGCTTTTAATGTGGCTTTGTGTGTGAAGTGTAAATAGTGTTTACTGAAATCTGAACTAATATAAAGTAAAGGTTCTTTATGCAGCAAACGCTGATTTCAAGTAACTAGAAGCCTATCGGAAATGCAGCTATGATTGACGTGAATTCTGGTCCTTGTGGAACCTTTTGGAGTTTATATTAGTGTGATTCGAAGGACTAAGACAGTGAACAAGCGAGAGAAAAGGTGTAATTATAAAAAGTGAGTAGATATGATCTTAAAGTTTAATTGAATATTTCAAACAAAGAAAAATTGAAATTATTGTCGTACTGTGTGGAGGAAGCTCTCTATTTAATTTTTTTCTTTTTCGACTTTTTTTTATATATATATATATACACGACCAAAATACTTGGCTTTTTCGTGTACTTTAATTGTATTTTTCCCCGAATATTATAACAACTCCCCACAGTGCTATTCGCCTTAACGAAGTAAATATACACGATGTTTGCGGGTTGGTTAGTAGTATTCGTCGTTTACGTTAAAAAGTAGACTCATCCGCTTGTATGTATAAAGTTTCAAAACACGAATAAGAAGAAATTTGATTTTTTTATTTTTAAGATTAAAAACTTCAAAGTGTTATGTTTCATTTAGTGTTTTAACTGGTGCGTTATTATAGTCTATCCTAACCTTATTTATATATATGTATATAACCAATACAGTCTAAGATGAGGTTAACCTCAGGAGATTATAGTTTCAAATGTACCCAACCAAATATTTACTTCGGGCTATAAGACAAACGTACAAATTGGATTCTGACCTAATAGTTATTTGACTAGTTAAATATATGCGCTGTATCAGCTCTGCTGTTTTGTAAACCTGTAGCATCCTGTATTTTCAGATTATCAACGACAATAGAATTTAAAACAATTTTATTTTCGGTTCCGAAATTATTTTCGAAAATTACGAAAGATTAACACAATTTTTATTTCCCGAACATGAAAGACTAATTTATTAAAAAAAACATTAAATTATTTTTTTATAGCAGTTAATTAAATTTGTCCAGTTGTTTATATATATATATATATATATATATATATATATATATATATATATATATATATATATATATATATATATATATATATATATATATATATATATATATATATATATATATATATATATATATATATATATATATATATATATATATATATATATATATATATATATATATATATATATATATATATATATATATATATATATATATATTTATATATATATATATATTTATATATATATATATATATATTTATATATATATATATATATATATATATATATATATATATATATATATATATATATATATATATATATATATATATATATATATATATATATATATATATATATATATTTATATATATATATATATATATATATATATATATATATATATATATATATATATATCTGTAAGTCTGTAGCGAAAACATGTATAATTGTAAATATTTCTATTATTTATACATGTGCACTTATAGATTTGAAATAAGCTACAGATTTTCGAAATATCTTTAAATTAATTACATGTTATATAATAAAATATAATCACTAAATGAAATGACAACGATATATAAGTTAGTTAAATTACAACTCAATAGTCGCATTTAATCATTGCGCGTCACTGAAATATAATTGAAACACCGCGCGTAATTTCATCAACCGAATAAAAGAGCCCAGAAGTTCTGACGTCATACACTCGCGCCGCCAGTGTCAGTGCAGTGCGTAAGACAAAGATAACGGCGCGGAACTCCGATGTAGTGGAGGAGGGGGTGAGCGCATTATACGGTGCTAGCTTCACTATAATATAGATGAAGCATCGTCAAATTATGGAACAATGTAACCGTGTAACCACCGTCTGTACTACAACCCCAGACCCTTGTCTGTGTGCAGGGCGGATATGCGCGGCCGGGCGTTGTGGAGTGTTGGTCGGGGCTAGAGGAGAAAGAGCGAGGTTTAGTGTTGGGAGTAGGAGGGGGTTAAAACTCGCCATTCAGTGATACATAGGTTGTTCACTCGTGGAGGGGTTTGCACCACACATAAGCTTTTGACAAATTGAATTAAGGGCTGTGGTGATGGAAATATAGGGGGATCACCACCCCGCGTGCCCCGCCGCGAGCGGGCACGAATCTAGCAGGCTTTCTCGACACGTTGTATAGCACGTGTGTTTGTACAAGATCAGTTTAGATATAAGGAGATATGATCAAAACATAATATTTGATGTAATCTGATTAATAAGGCCCTTGTCTACTTAAATATTACATTACACGATATGTGTAGTTAAAGAACATACAGTTTTAACAGGTTTTCCTATTAAATTCTCTATTAACTATTTAATATTATTGGCTCTAAGCAAAAACAGTTTTTTTAAATTATTATTCGCGATTCAAGGTAACGCAGAACTCTGAGAAGTAACGCATGAAGGTAGTTGTAAACAGAACACAGTTGTTTTGGTTATTTCTACATTAGTGATCTATGAGAAGGGTATCACATGTGATATTCTATATTTTCGCAACTAATATTGAACATGCAATAATTGGATTTTGCTTAAATAAATCAACGTAAAACAAAAATCGTACTTTCTGTTGTGTACCTAAACACACTTCGGGTTGATTTATGAATAAAACGTTTAGATCGAATAAATTGACAGTGTTTTACGTGTTTGTTATTTTGTTAACTTAAGATCTAGAAATGTACTAAAGTAACGCATAGGTACTGTGATATAAGCTATGATAAGTGAAGGTCACATATGTTAGTGTGCCTATCTATTGTTAGTTAGTTAGTGTCGTAGTTCTTAGTTTGAATCGCGAATTGTTTCAGTTGCAAATTGTGTGCTTATAAAACGACTTCTAGAACTTCTTTAAGGTTAGTGAGTTAAATTTCACTGTTTTTACTTTCTTATGCGAATTTACATGTTATTAATTTATGGTTATTGCTAACGAATAGAAGTGCAAAGAATCCAAATGAGATTTTTAGTCACAATGTGTATCTTTGATTGTTTATGAACGTTTAATGACACCCGATAGACAGGAACGTTTTTGATTCCCTAGAGGTAGAGGGCAACCCGAATATGGGGTGGTGTATATATATATATATATATATATATATATATATATATATATATATATATATATATATATAACAATACGCCCTTTATTTTGATATTTTATATAAATATTTTCTTTGTATGGGGTGCCGTTTAAAAAATATATTAGGGTGCTATTGAGAACCCTATACCTATCTATGATATACGTAATAAAACCTATTGACTTTTTAACCCTTTACGCCGCACAAGGAGTAATAAATATATGGTTTTCACATTTTAGTATCATATACAAGAATACAAGTAAAAAAAAACCGCGTGAATATTCTCATTTTGTTTCTGTCTTCGTGTGATTTAGTTGATAAATTAAATTATTATTAGTAAGTTTAACTAGAGGGGTTAGACCCAGTCACATGTGCACTTAGTGACGCTTAAGAATTGAAATTAATTACCCTAGCTTGGCAGCGCTGAGGACGAGCAAAGGGCCCGCCAGGGCTACCATGCTTAGAACCCAAATCTACTGCTGCCAACTACATATATATATATATATATATATATATATATATATATATATATATATATATATATATATATATATATATATATATATATTTAGAAAACATTAAAATACACTGTTAAGTAAGATAAATGCGTTTTGAAACGTAACCCCTTTTACGAACATAATTATTAACAGCGTTTAGAAAACGTTCTTTACTTTATTTATATATTATTCTAATACAATATAGGTACATTTATTTTGAAACTAATACCTAATTATAAAGTTTAATAATTGCACGAAATGAGCGAAAGCAAATTGGTTCCTTGTTGTCAAAATAGTGTTAGTTTATGCGTTTAATAAGAAGTATGTAAATTAAAAAAAAATATGATGTGCAATATATTTCGATGTATGTATGTATGTATAGATACATATAGGTAGTTAGGTATATATATATATATATATATACAAACCTTAACTTGTGACTCTGTCATGCCGAGGGCATAGGCGAGTTTGGCTCGTTCGGGCCCGGCGAGGTATTTGGTCTGTTCGAACGTTTTCTCGAGCGCGAATATTTGTTGCCCCGAAAATGTCGGTCTAGTGTGTTTTTTCTTGGCGTCCTTATCGGCTCCATTACTTGATATACCGCCAGGGTTCACTGTAATCAACAAAATACACTTTTACACACATTGTTCTAATTCATTGAATTAAAATATCATCGACAATTCCACCATAAATAAACATTATATATATATACATATATATATATATATATATATATATATATATATATATATATATATATATATATATATATATATATATATATATATATATATATATATATATATATATATATATATATATATATATATATATATATATATATATATATATATATATATATATATATATATATATATATATATATATATATATATATATATATATATATATATATATATATATATATATATATATATATATATATATATATATATATATGTATATATATATATATATATATATATATATATATATATATATATATATATATATATATATATATATATATATATATATATATATATATATATATATATATATATATATATATATATATATATATATATATATATATATATATGAATAATAAAAAATATGTGACCTTGGAAGAATTTGTGATAAGTTACACCATTGAACAACAGTTCGACACAATAGTTTGGACTGGACTGGACTGACCACTGATGTAGATCAGATAAACCGACATAAAAATTATGGGCTCGATGGCAATCTTAAGTGTATTTTGACCCCGCAAATAAAACGAAAACACTTTGAAACACATAAATCTCGGACAATCTCCTACGAAGAGGAAACTTTTCAATAAACAGAATCGCCGGAAAATAATCTTGGCTTTCATTTCATTTAGATCATTCCTATGTAGCATAAACTCCGCCTAACACCCCCTCTGCCATCTCAGTTATGTATCACAGATTTAACAAGGACGTTATTGCACTTATATAATATGTATATTCAATTTATGTTTATATTTTGAGTAATTAATTTATTGGTACCTATGTATGTGTACCTACTTTAGAAGCATGTATGAAATAAATTGTAGAATGAGTTTTATGGTAATTTTAAAGTACATACCTACATATGTAGGTATGTCTAGTTTTGCCAAATTTGATTATGTCATTGTGTAGTGTAACAGCTGCTGCATATGATTCGGTAGGTTTGCGCGAACAGGTGCGTGCATGTCTTATGCCATTTCTATGCCGTGGACGATAAAATCAAATGTGTTATGCAAAATAAAACGTATATCCGAATGGTCTATTCCAAATAGATCTCGATACGGAATACTTCTTCATAAAGGCTGTAGGTACAACCCCTCAAATCTACCCCCAAACATTTATTTATATATTTCATTTTCTTATTGGTTATTTGATTAATCTATAAATATATATATATATATATATATATATATATATTTAAAAAAAAAAATAGTGCCTAATACATTATTTGTGCGCTGTCAAAAATGTGGCTACCGTTTTTGACTTTTCAACAACGGCTTTACGAAACACATGTTTTTCTGCTATATTAAACCTAATTTGTCAAGTTTAAAAGGTGAATTCCTCGGGACCTTTTGAATTATTAGTATAATGGACCAGGTATAAGTCGGATTTTCATTCATAAAGGCTATTGTTACGCATGCGTAGGGCCGTTTCCGGATCTCTTTTCAATCATGGCGACAAAAGGTCTTTATATACATATACATACATATTGTGTTGACTCTGCTATCATAAAATAATCCAAAATTTTGTTTCATTTTCATTTTTAACTCTACTTTGTACCTATTTAAAAAATTCTAAATGCTTTTTCTGCACAATAATATTCATTATTTAAAAATGATTCAATAGTCTATTAATTGTTTTAAACAAGTATTGGCTGCGTTAATACATACAGCTCGCCTAATCAGTGAAATATGATTTATTTCTAAGTATTTTATAATTCATTTTATGAAACATTTCGAACCACTTGAAAGACAAATATATTTATATGTAGACCTAAACATTCATTTCGGAAACGAAACATTTTTAGAATCACTTAAAAGACAATCGTGATCTTCATTAGTATAGTTTAGAACCACTGGGGTAGATCTTTATATCAACTATTACTAGCGGAAACATGTTTAGAACCACTGGGGTAGATCTTTATATCAAAAATTACTAGCGGAAACATGTTTAAACCCACTGGAATAGATCTTTATATTAACAATTACTAGAGGAAACATTTTTAGAACCACTGCGGGGTAGGTCTTTATATCAACAATTACTAACGGAAACATGTTTAGAACCACTGAGGTAGGTGTTTATATCAACAATTATTAGCGGTAACATGTTTAGAACCACTGGTCTTTATATCAACAATTACTAGAGGAAACATTTTTAAAACCACTGGGATATCTCTTTATACCAACAATTAGTAGAGAAAACATGTTTAGAACCACTTTAAAACAATCATGTACCTCTATAATTAATTTTACTAAGAAAAAATGTTCGGAACTATTCGAATTATAGAAATCTACTTAAATAGACTTTTATTAGGAATTTATGTTTAGAACCACTAGGTTGTATTCTTCTATTAAGAATTAGTGGAGGAAATATGCTTAAAACAGTTATTTTACAATTTTATGAAAGAAATATGTTTGGAAGTATGTTTAGAACCACTTGAACACCAATATCAGTATAATAATTAATTTTACTAAACAAACATGTGCAGAACTACTCGAATTAGAGAGAAAAAACTTAAATAGACCATCGTTATGAATTTATGTTTAGAACCACTACGATTCAACTTTAAATTAACAATAAATGAAGTACACATATTTACAACCACTATTAAACAATATTATGATAGAAGCATGTTCAGAACCACTTGAAAATCGCGTACCTTTATAATAGTTTTTTTTTTAATAATAATAATAATATAAAAGATATATATTTAGAACTATTTGAAAGATGAAATATTTAATTATTTAAATATATTTAGAACCATTTGAAAGATGAAATATTTAATTATTTAAATATATTTGTAACTGTTCTATTTATGTTATAACCGCGATATTTTTCGGCGAAACGTTGAAAATGTTTAATTAGCTTATTTTTAATTAGCTACGTCAATTGTGATAATAATTTAGTGATGATATGTGCATAATATATAATAGTGTTATTGCCACCTCATTGAACCATCATCACAGAGTATACGCACAATTAAACATTTATTTCAAGGCAATTTATATACAGATGCCTGAACTCATATTGCAGCTATAGTATAGCATATAACAACTGTGTTATAATAATAATAATAATAATAATATAGAAGCCAAGTCAGCCCCTCTGTATATATGTGCTTAGTGCTTACTGCTTATACTGTTCTGTTCTGTTCTGTTCTGCTGTGAAAGCCGTAATTGCGCGTAACAGCCGTGTTAAGCAGATTGCAGTTGATAAGCTGACACTTGGCGATGACATGATATCTTTACAAATTAGTTCGTTTCGTTTCGTTTCATTTCGTTTAGGTTCGGTTCGGTTAAGTTAGGACACCGTCGTCTTTACCTCCGCACTCCGCGTACTCTTAATTGTCATTCTCAAATGATTTCAATTCATAATATTTCTTGAAATATGTTTAAAACGTCATTTCTAGTAACAAACTGGGTGGCAGAAAACCCTTGGTTACATCTTGACAATAAAGTATTTTTATTCGAAATAGATTAATGTTTAAACAAAACTATATATAGCTTCTAAAGAAATAACGCTTGTAAAATAGTCGCTTTACAAAGAGCAATTTCGAGTGTTTCAATTATATTGTATGTATATGTATATATAGCACGTTGATCTGTCGTGTAAAGAGCTATTTAATTTGGCGTGGTTACTGGTAGTGTTTAAGGCTCTATGAGGCATAACCACTCTAGTATGCCCGCAGCTAGATGGAGTGAGAACACACCGTTCGCTCGTTTCAGAGCAGCCAGCAGTATTTTTCTCCCCTTACCCTTGTCCTGTAAGTGTTTTAGCCGCCATCATAGAATATATATAACCATCAACGAGGGAAAATCGATGGGCGCCTGCTCAGTGCTAACTTCACTTCACACAGCATAGCATAGCACAGCACAGCATAGCACAATCACCGCGTTACACTGTTTCTACTCGGTTCTGATGCTTGCTCTGTTTTCCTCTTTACACTTCCTCTATTCCTGTTTCGGTTTGCTCCACATCCATGTTTCACTCGTACACTCACTGTGATGTCTCGTAAATATCACCAACGATACATTAACACTACATTCTATTCTCTACACACACACACAGACAACACGACTAACATAACCTAGAGCTTTGCCAATACCTATACTACTTGCTATACGTTTAATAGTGTCTATCTACACACGCAATTTATTTTGAATCAGGCCATATTTAAATATATTATTATTTATTAATATTATTATAGCGTGCGTCGTTATAGGGAATGATCCCTCTTCAGCGTGTGTGTCGATATTTGCCGTGATTAGTGTACCTGAGCTAACCTGGCCGAGCCCTGACTCCCTGTATATGTGGAAATCTTTTTATTTTTGAGTAGCATGTATGTATGTATGTTTCCTAAACACGGAGGGAACCGGAGTACCCGGACGTACCGTTTTACCGAAATAAATCACAGGTGAAAAATGCCATTCGTCCTAGGCGGGATTCGAACATGCTTCACTTACTGTAAAGTAGAAGCGCTAGCCACTAGACCATGGACACCCCCTTATTATACTCGTATATACAAGTTTAAACCCAAAATAAAATTGGAGACTTTCTAAATTAGTACAAAATTCGAACGAAATCAACAAAATACTCTTAGGCCATCAACAACTTCCATAAACTTAACGTTTATTGGAAATAATCAACGCATAATTTACTAAAACATATCGGAGATTTTAGAAGTACAATACTACAACGCATGTATTCTAAGCGCTAGTTGTGCTAAACCACACCTCCCCCCCCCCCCCGTCCCGCCGGTCCCGAACTCCTCCCAGCATTATTAGACACCTGTATAGCATTGTCTTAGCCAGTGAAACTTTGCAACTATAATATATTTCAAAGTATACGAGCTTTTACATATTTTATGGGTGTGTCTTCCAAGTTTGGCCGTGATAAAATGTAACAATTTGAAATAGTAAAACTGTATTACAGATATTAAATTTCAAGTTGACAAATATTGCTTTTGAAACGTCATATCACGATAGTATATGGTGATATAACCACCACTATTACACCCCCCCCCCCCTCCAATCCCTCGCTCGTATGCCGTTGAACGAGATTGTATACATACAATGCATTCGAATTCGAAACAGTCATAAATCGAAAATCAATGATAATATTTTATTACTTTGGTCTCGTCGAACTAAACGTTGCACAAAACGGTGTATAAAAAACTATGAAATTTAAACGTTGTAAATCTGATCTGTTATGTTTAGTCATGCGTCTAAATATTTAATAAAACGGGCTTTATTACGCATATTTTTACGAGTTTGTTGTCTTTAGTTCGTTTTAAACCTTTAATATATTTTTTTGGATGAGTTTGTTTCGACATTTTGTTGTTTTTGTCTAGTTTGTACTGGGTAGACATGTTTAATAAAGTTATCAAATGTTATTTTCATCATGAAACGTTGCAAGATATTCGCTACATGGTTGATGGTGTTGAAGACACACACACACCACACCACACCAAAATTGATAATCCACAATCCCCCGGTACATAATACAGCTGCTCTGCTATGCGCTGCGTTCACATCACGCAGCTTTCAAATGCAGTAAACGCGCTTGCGCAATCGCACATCCAATCTGTCAAATATCAGATTTCTCATTCGCGAAAAGTGAATTTGATATTTTTCATTCCGTTTGCTGCGTTTTGTCTTCTGTTATAACTTATCTTAACGTCGTGTTCTTTGTAAGGGATATAAAATATAAGCGATTACCTTAAAACATTCATTTCCTTGATATTAAATGCGGCCAAATATGTACATGAATAAAAATGAGGGAATTTAAATGTTACAATAGAATTTTAAGATTATTTATTTATTTTTTGTAGAAGTAATTTTTTGTTTTCTTTTTATTTTATATATGATACCATGGCGGGAGGGGGATATTGTCTCAAACACTGTTATTTATTAATAAATAATTTAGTCTAAATTCTACAAATGATTAAAGCGCGGAAGGAGTATTGTATACTCATTGGTAATCAAGTGTTAATGTTTTATTTACACGCGTATGGTCTCTTTATGGTAAGACTACAACGGTAGTTTTATGGTGTACCTTGTCGCTCTCACTAACATACCATAAGTGCTATCCTTTGCTAGAGAAAGATGGTACAATACTTCATAAGTGAGAGCGCTGTATTCTTATGAAAAACAGGTCGTAGTCTATGTATATATAAAATTTTCACAGCTATAGTTTATTTTTGTATATAATTTAAATATTAACAATTTAGATTGATAGTTATGTTTAATTCGATGTATTTGTAATAAATCAATGAAATAATTGTGAAAGATGTGTTCATGAGAGTTCATTTGCAACGTTGAAAATCTAAATCTAACATGACAGGTTACAATCACATCGCTGTTGTTCTGGGAAGGAAGACACGGCCAAAAGCATAAGCGCAAGTAGAGAAAATCGGGAGAAAACACGGCGAAACACGAGTATAGTCACAAACCAACAAGCGTTCCTTTAACCTATGTGTGTATGCGTGTGTAGTGTACTGTATGTATATCTATATATAGAACCTTAACACGCCTCCCACAAGCTTATACATGCTCCTCCTCCTGATTTCCGGTCGTAGGGGAACCGGTTGCTAAGGTAACAATGTTCTAAGGACCACAGACATACTCAGTGTTCACGTTTTGATATAGATGCTGCTGTCTGCGCGGTGTTATACAAGTTTTACGAGATATTTTCGCCCGTCTTTCCGCGCGTTTACCCGGTCGGTGGTTCGCGTTCGTGTTCGCGTTGCGTCGGCTTCGGTCTCGGCTGCCGGCAACCGTGCAATAGGCAACCGGGCAATCGGCAACCGGCAACTGGCAGCAAACTCCTCTGGATAAATAACACATTTTGTGATTACTGGCGTGGATTTTTTACAACGGCGCGCCGCGCACAAAAGAAGAAATCATATTTTTCTTTAAAGCTCCCCTCGACATGAACGTTTCAGTTATATATTTACGTCTATATTTTAACGGAAATTTATTCATGGCGCATTCTTATTAAACGTATTACCTTCGCCGAGATTTGAATTAAAATTTGCTTATTTCGAATTTACCTCTGGTTACATATTTTAAAAGTTAAACCTTGCACGATTCGTTCAACAAATTCTGTACACACTTCAATTTATATATTTTTATTCGAAATATTAGGGCTTATTTAAAAGTATATATTCACAATTCTTTATACTGTAATAATAAAATTTCCCTACTCTATCTATAAGATTAATTTTTCAAATCAGTAGTTTTATGATTGTAACTTTTATATGTTTCACAATTTTCTTCAAGGGAAAATTACAATTTTCTCATTCGTTTTACAAACTTACATTTTGATCCGGCAAACATAACCGTCTATAGTCTAGTTTTTACAAACAATACACCGTACCTCGTCGCTCTCACTATTAAGCGCTATCTGTTTGTTTGACAGAGATGGAGTAATACTTCACAAATGAGAGCGACTAGATACATCATAAGACTACTGCTGTATTCTTATTAAAAAAGACAGACTATAACTCTTGAATTAAATAATTTAATCGCGACGTTAACCAAACTATTCCCTAAATTGGACATATGTTGCGATGCTCAAGATAAGCTCAGCTTTCAACAACGATGTCAAATCTCCCAGTCGAAATGACAGGCTTACGTTTGAAATCCATGCGGAAACGAATCGGCAAAACAAAAAATAACCCCAGATTATAAATAAACACGAAATCTCTTTCAGCAAATTTTAATTATTATTATAATACAACAGCTTAAACGTATATCTACATGTCAGTAAAATTGAACACAACGTTTTTTGCTTTTACGTTGTTGTTTTATTGCTAATAAACTATAACAATCTTTGCTGGATGTATTTAAATATTTATTAAATTAAAATTGTAAATACTCATTCATTAACACCGATTTGATGATGTAAGTATGTGGGGAAAAAAAGTTATAAAATCACAATTTTGTGCAACGTTGAGTTTCTATTCAATATGTCAGCTTAACATTGTCTTGAAGACAAGAAGAATTGGGATGACGCGTTGAAATAGGGGGGAAATGAAACCATATACAGAGGAGGGTATTCATTTTTATTCCCTCGCCACCACCCCTTAACCCCTCCCCACGAAACCCCCCACCACACACACAGACTTAGAGATATTCTAAATGAAAGAAACGCTATGAAGAAGGGGGCTATATCAATAATATCATAGCTTTCTAGATATTACACTCCACCCTAAATGTATAATATTAGATATAATTTTGTTATCTACAACCAAATCATATGCAGTGAAATTCCTGTATAGTCGGAATTAAATTAAACAATGGTGTGCGAAGGACACGTATGGTCAGTACGTCTTTTTGGTACGAAAAACAGTCAATGCGTGGCGCTTGAATCGCGAATTGTAAAAATAACGCAAAGATATGTGAGTCATAATCGATTTGGTAGGAAAAATAATTATTTTCGTGACATGTTTATCAAGACTAATATATACAATATTAAGCACACATGTTACAACATGTGTCTCCTAATAATTTTTCGTTGAATCTAAAAACGTGGGCATTTAATTAAATCGAGATAAATATATATATATATATATATATATATATATATATACATATAATAATCACGAATTTGATAGAGGTTTATTTGTCATATTGTTCATAAGTATATCACAGGTTATTAATATTGATTCGTTATCTTGAATAGGACACATATGTTTAACGAATTAATACATCATATATCATGGCACAAATATATGTATGCACACACAATTTAATTGTTATTACAGTATATATGACATAGATTGTACTATATTTAGCATATGTTTCCCCTATTATTAAATGAACTCGAATTATCGCCAATTCAGCTTTACACCTAAGGTAAATAACATTCGTTATTAAGAAGAATTAAAACTAGGCGATTTTCCGTCATATAAATCACTTAAACTATAAAAAAAGAACATCTACACTGCTTAAAACATCATTCGTTAACAGTTTTACAACGTTCCAAACGTTACACACCACTTAAAACGTTTGAAAACATTTTAAAGCTTTCTCACATTTTAACCATTACAACTGTATATTGCTTACAAACGTTTTGAACCGATTCAAACGTTTTAAACTGTTATGAACCGTTTGAAACATTCAAATATGATACTAACGTATATTTGGTGAATAACTCAACCACTTGATAACGTTTTTCTTCTGTATCTATTACTTTTTATGAATAATAAATGATTAAAAGACTATTATAGATGTTTTAGGCTATATAGTATATTCTGTTTGATATTTTCGACGCAGTAATTGTATGTGAAGCAACGGTTTGTTGTTTTACGATGTCAAATCAATAACGTTGTTACTTTATCTAATGTGCAGCGAAGCAAAAATAAGAAATATTTTTGTTGAAATCAGCTGTAAGCGTTTAGTAAATTTATTGAATCGAACAAATCTGTGTGTGTTATTCGGTAGTACGTGCCACAAAAGAATTTAACTGCAGGCTGTTATGATTCTATTATTCAATTTGTATTGATAGCGGCATTTAGGGAATTTATGCGTGTTAGGGTGTTTTGTTGGGGTTATTTTTACGTTGGCACCCTATATAACAGTATTACCTAGATATATATATATATGTTGTACTGTGATCAAAAGCTGTTAATGTTTTTAAGTTTTGAGTGAAAAAGTTGTGTAATTAAATTAAGACTACGTAGAATTTGTTTCAAAAAAATATATGTTACTTGACAATATCATAAGTGAGTGGTGTGTAAATTTCGTTTAAATCTATAGTGGAAATTTGGAGTGAAAAATTAAAAACGAAAAATGTATGAATCAAAAATCGTCCCTGGAATGTGTTTTAAAAAGTGATATGTTATGTTCTTAATACCAAGCGTATCTGTGGTTGGAATTTAAGAGGAAAAAATGAAAATGACTTGATTTGTTGTTCATGAATTGAAAACACTTTAGAGTTTAGTAAATTTTTAGTGTATGGCAGTAAACAGTAGCAGCTAATTTAATGCAAGGGGAGTACAATGAAAGTTTTTACTGCCTGTAGGGGATGATCGAGATTAGCCGTTTTACAACACAACTGTAAATAATATATTTATCGACCAAACTTATTATTATGCGCCTAATTGGCCCTAGTAAAACAAAATTACACACACAATTGATATAATGAAATTATTCGCGTTATCTATATATATATATATATATATTTAACTATTTGCATATTAAGTGCGTAGATACCATATTTATGATACCGGCGTAATCATGTTATTAAATTACTTTGATTTGGCGATTTTAGTTCATTTTTGTTATCGTTATACCTACATATAGGGGGTGTCTCATCTCAGAATAACAATGCATTACCTACTTCTAAGGGGAACTATACTTGTACTTTGACTATCATGCACACTGCTATACTTCTGGCCCCTTACATCAATGCAATGAACTTTTGTCGCTGTTTTTACTTCCGCATACAACGTTATAACTATTGTTATCATACAATCTTGACATTTTAACGGAAACACTACTTTTGACCTTCCCCGAAACAAGTGTGACTATTTTTTGGAATGACACCTCTGTATGTGTGTGTGTGTGTCTGTCTGTCGGTATGTGTGTGTGTGTATTTTTTATATATATTATTATTTGTATATGATGAACAAGACGTATTAGTGAATTCGGGCCTCTCGTTATAAATAAATATTAGAAAATGTAATTCCGAAAACGGTTCGTCTACAGATGAAGTACCTACCATAGTAGATATTAATTTGTAACCAATTTATATAGGCAATAGTCGGAATTGACATCGTTTAAGCTATGCCAATCCAACTGTGCTAAGCATTGAGTGGTCCTATTCGTATAAGAGTATTAAATTATGTAAGGGGTGGCTCTACACTGATCAAAATTACTTAATATTATCCCCAATACATCAAGAGATATAACTGTAACATATGGGGATACAAGAACACATTGACATTTACTAAAAATTACCATATTACTCATACTTATATATATATAAAGTCGATAAATTTGTTTAGACATTACACCTATTAAACAGCCTATAGGTATTCAAAGATTTCACATTTTAATTTAATTAAACAAAACATGTTTATTAGAACTTATTCTCACAAACAATTTATTTAAGTAATTCGCAACATGGGTGAATCAGCTTTTAAATCATCATCCAGAAACTACATGAACATCGCTTATTTGTCTTTTGGCATTATTTCATTTAAATCAACAAACATTTGGTTCGCTCCCGACGGCAGTTTTTTTTTTATATATATATATATATATATATATATATATATATATATATATATATATATCGACTTGTTTTTTTATGTTTTGGTGGAGTTACTAAAAATATTTACCAAACTGTCGTTTTGAGGTTAAAGTACAGTTGAAGAAGTTATATGGGCGCATATAAGACAACGAAGCGGCCATATAAGATTGGTTTATTAAATGTGAACATCGCTGCGTATTTTATTCGTAAATATAACAATGAATCTAAATGAAGTTTGTTGAATGCTGTGAGAAGACGGAATAAAAATGACTAAGAATTAATTGTGCAAAAGAAAAGTAGTGAGCAATGCGAATTGTAGTTGAATGGCGAAAGCTTGTCAAGATGTCAAAAAAGGTTTTCTACCACCCCATTTGTTGAGAATAGACTTGACGTTATGTATGTATGTATGAATTTATATTTGAGGATTGTATGAATTGTATAAATTGAAATAATTTTTTTGTGCTTTGAAATAATTTACAAAAAAATCTTAAATATATGTATATAAGAGTGATTAAAACGTTGAAATAATCGAGTAATTGAGCATTAAGGCATTCGCCGTCGCATTATGAATATAAAAAGGAACTTACTTGTGTTGAGCCTGTCGCGCCACGCCATGGGGTTAGCAACCAAACCTTGAAACCCCGGCCAATAAATACTGCTGGTGGATCGGCCCAAATCGACGTGTGATTTGGAAACGGAATTCGCGGCGTGATGGTGAAAAAACGCGGCGGCCGCAATGTTAAAATTCCGTAAACCGGGATTGGGTGCGGCGTTGTTTGCTGCGGCGGCAACAGCGGACATATTCTGCGCGGCCGAGAAACCTAAACCGGCGGGAAAATGCAAATGTCCCGTCGTAATCTGCGATGGACGCGATAAAATGTGATCAATCCCGTGCGGATTGGCACCTTGCGAGGTGTTCGTCGTTAACGGACTGTTACTACCCGTACGCGAATGCATTGACCGTTCTACGTTTATATTTGTACGTTCAAGCATTCCTTTATCTGGCAATTCATGATCTAACGTCCCGTGTCCACTATTAAATAAGTTATGTTGTCCATGCAAATTTAAACCACTCTGTTGTTGTTGTTGCTGCTGCTGCTGCTGCTGTTGTTGTTGTTGTTGCTGGTGATGGTGCTCTTGTACATCTTGTTGTTGGTGATGGTGAGCATGGCTCTTCATTTCTGTCATCGTGTGCAACGCAGCCAACGGCGCCGCCAACATGTTCCGATGTTCTAAATTCAAGAAATTCAAATTCTGTTGGCTAGCGAACTCCAGCATTTTGGACACGGGCATCGGAGGTGTTATGCACACCTCCGACCGGTCGCTGGACGCGTCGCTGTGCTGGGTCATGTGGTTTGGTGATGACGCCGTGGTTGTTCGTTGGAAGAAACTCCAGGAATCAAAGTCACGGGATTCCGCAATTGCGAACGCACAAACGACACGTTTCACCACGAATTTAGTCCAGTTGGTACATGTTTGAGCGGTGATTCAAGCGAATCAAGTACGTACTTGGTCAAGCACATCAAACAGAACACAACGTTTGTTTTCGTTTGTCAATTTCGGCGTCTATAAACAAACGAAACCATAAAACACGCTTCAGAATCTATTGTGAACGATTTATTTTCTAAATATATTCCAAACACAACTCATCAAATAACATTCAACTTACACTACTCGCAATACTCGTCACTATATATATATATATATATGAACACAAATTCAAATTGGATATTTTGTGGTTAAAACTACTTAAATTTCGTAGTAAAGCCAACCGGTTGTTGACTTTCTATTACAACTTTGTTGTGATAAACACTGCAATTTGCATAACACTGCATATATTTGCTAGTTTCAAGTTTATAAGTCTACAAATGCGTAGCACCAACTCAGTGCCGAAGCAATTTTCACTTATTTGGATGGTTAAAACAATTTTTCAAATCGATTCGTTTGCGATGAAGCACCAGCTGCAAACAATAACGTTTCGAACACTGTCAACGTTGTTCCGATGTGTTTTAAACGAGACAATACACTTCTATACTCGCCTTGAATTTGTAACACTCTTGTGTGTGAGTGATTCTATTAGGTTAGATACGACGTTTAAACACCGGTGAGCTGTTTGGTATCGTTTGATTTAAACGTTGAGTTAAGTTTTATGTCGTTTTTACGCGTAGTGTAAACACTAATCTCCAATTATTTATGAAATGAAACCACTGTTTGGTGGTTTAAAGTGCGGTAGTAGTGAACAGTTCTAAATAGAAACTTGCGTCTGGACTTTTTAAGTACTGATGTGCTAGTGTTCACAAGCTTTAACACAATTTTTATTAGTATAAAGTAATGTCACTTAGATGGAATTTCGACGCACTAAATGTTTAAATGAATTGAAACAATTTACACTAGTGCACTAGTGCAAATTGGGTAATAGATATTTGAATTGTCAACTCAGCTATACTGTACTGTAACTGACGTAGTACGATTAATTTGAAGGTAACACTTTTTCTCCCCTGAATCTCTTGGTTCAGTTGAGGAGTTCTCTCTTGGAATGACCTTCGGTGGTACGGTGAGCCTTCTGTTTAACTTCGTGTATGGGCGGAGTAAACCACACGACGCGTCCAAGAGGTGTAAAAAAACACTAACTAGACAGACCAGTTCAAATACGCGAAGCGCGGCAGGGTGGGGACATCATCCATGTATATGAAGTGAACTGCATGTTAAATATATGCTACCACCGGCGGTACCTCATTAAAATCAAACGCGCGCCAAGCCAATTGCGACCTTGTGTCACATGGCGACACGGTTCGCTTTCACTCTGGAGCACAACGTTCGGAAACGTATTCGAGCCCCTTTTCGCGTACCGTTCTATTTTTGAAAGATATTAATGAATTTTTCATTGGTCCGAAGGAGGATCTAAACTTTCGGATCTCATCGCTGATTGGACAGCAGTGTATAGTTAACACAGCAACCGCCATTGGTGCGATCGTTCCCGCCCCCTGAGAGGCTTCCCGTCCGCCGCTCCGCTTCTCCCACCCTAGTGGGACCAAATCTAAGGGTAGCAAAACACATTTTATGGATAATATCACCCTTCTAACCAGTTCACATGCAACTCAATCTGTACAGATGTAGCGCACTGGGGAATATCAAACAATGTTGTACAAGTTGAGGTTATTGCAGACAAGTTGGTTAAAAAACATATTATATTCAAAATTCATTACTTTAAACACGAATTGAACGCATTTATATGATGTTTTAAGTTAATAAACATACACGAAAAACAACTCTGAGCTTCTATTTACTTTTAACAACTTAAGTATATTAAACATATAACAATGAGAACATTTTTTGTTAATATAAATATGAAAAAACATGCATGGTTCTTGTAATAAAATCATATGTTTCTATGTGTGTAATTATATTGAAAAAGCAAACATCGAGTTCTATGTGCGATGTCGTTTAAAATCGATTATAATTTCACTAGTGCACGAATGCAACTTTGCCTGTTCTTTCCGTGCATTGATGGTTTTACGTAGTTCGCTGGCTCGCAAACATGTTAACGACGTTAAGTAGCCCTTAAAACATGTGGATTAAGTGACACCTACTCAATCACACTATATTTGGTTTAATTTACGACAATTATTTGTTTGAATTTCTGTTATCAATCATTTTATATCAGATATTTTATTCAAAACTATTACTTAGTGTTAAATAACTTATATAAAACTCACAATCAGTGAATTTTTTACTTGAATATTCAACTCTGGAACGTCCAGAGCTGAAGTAGTGGTGCCAACGTTGAAATATAAAGTTGGTGCTAACCACAATTTCAGATTGTTTGAGTATAACTGGTTTAGGAATGATATTGTGTAGTCCCTTGAGTATTTTGTATATATATGCTGTGTTCGAAAACGACTAACCTTGAATTACTTACTAACCTAAAACTATAGTTGGGTATAGGTAGGTGTTTTCTAAAATGTTGAAATGTGTATAAAATGATTGGTTAGGTTTGTGTGTGTGTGTGTGTGTGTGTGTATATTTATGAAATTTAAAGATTTTGTTAAAGGGACGATATTGAGTATTAGACTTGATTAAAAAAATGTTCCTACTATACGTATATGATATGTTCGGCAACAGCAAGCATTGTTCAATGCTCCCTATAGTGTCATAATGTAATAAAACGTAGAATCGACAATAATAGAATGATATTCGGAAGGGGAGACGTGATGCTTGGGCCTTATAGTCTATATACATTTAATCAATTTAAAAATTAATACATTTGAATAGTCACGCAGTGCACAGTACAGTGCAGTACAGTACAGCATTACATTAGAGCTCAATATTGAATGTTTTCTTAATTAACTTACGGCGTTAAACATGTTAAATCGACCCCTTACAAAGTTCAACGTTGACATTTATTATAAATTACTTTAAGATTAGAACTGTTGTTATCGAACATTCATTTAATATACGATGCGTCTTGTTAGGGACGCATTTACCAAAGCACCTCCGACACAATTAAAATTATTTATCATTTGCGGTGTTTTGTTTTCACGGAAAAATAAACAAATCAATTCACTTCGCGTTGTGTAACTAAAACATTAATAATCGTTTTAAATTTTATTTATAATTCGCAATGTTTTCTATTTAGGTAGATGAAACTACACTCTACACAATAAATAAATCGAATCACTTATCTCGGAATACAATTAAAAAAACTAAACATTCCAAAATGATACACTGTTAAAAATGAGTGCAAGTTAATTTTTTATTTAAAAATACTTTCTAACATTTTTGTTTACATTGTTAAATACTTTAGAGATTTTCTAATATTTTAGTATACACTGTTAAAAATGAGTTCCAGTTAACTATATTTAAAAATACTTTAGTGATCTTCTAATATGTAAGTATACACTGTTAAAAATGAGTGCTACTTAACTTTTGATTTAAATATACTTAAGTAATTTTAGTATACACTGTTAAAAATGACTACAAGTTATCTATAGATTTAAAAATAATTTAGTGTTTTTCTAATATTTTAGTATACACTGTAAAAAACGAGTACAATTTAATGATTGATTTAAAAGTACTCCAGTGATCTTCTAATATTTAAGTATACACTGTTAAAAATGAGTACTACTTAACTTTTGATTTAAAATATACTTAAGTAATTTTAGTATACACTGTTAAAAATGACTACAAGTTATCTATTGATTTAAAAATAGTTTAGTGATTTTCTAATATTTCAGTATACACTGTTAAAAATAAGTGCCAGTTAACTATATTTAAAAATACTTTAGTAATTGTCTAATATTTTAGTGTACACTGTTAAAAATGAGTGCTACTTAACTTTTGATTTAAAAATACTTAAGTAATTTTAGTATACACTGTTAAAAATGACTACAAGTTATCTATTGATTTAAAAATAGTTTAGTGATTTTCTAATATTTCAGTATACACTGTTAAAAATAAGTGCCAGTTAACTATATTTAAAAATACTTTAGTAATTGTCTAATATTTTAGTGTACACTGTTAAAAATGAGTGCTACATAACTTTTGATTTAAAATACTTAAGTAATTTTAGTATATACTGTTAAAAATGACTACAAGTTATCTATCGATTTAAAAATATTTTAGTAATTTTCTAATATTTTAGTATACACTGTTAAAAATGAGTGCCAGTTAACTATATTTAAAAATATTTTAGCGATTGTCTAATATTTTAGTGTACACTGTAAAAAACGAGTACAATTTAATTATTGATTTAAAAGTACTTCAGTGATCTTCTAATATTTTAGTGTACACTGTTAAAAATGAGTGCTACTTAACTTTTGATTTAAAAATACTTATGTAATTTTAGTATACACTGTTAAAAATGACTACAAGTTATCTATTGATTTAAAAATAGTTTAGTGATTTTCTAATATTTCAGTATACACTGTTAAAAATGAGTGTCAGTTAACTATATTTAAAAATACTTTAGTAATTGTCTAATATTTTAGTGTACACTGTTAAAAATCTGTGCTACTTAACTTTTGATTTAAAAATACTTAAGTAATTTTAGTATACACTGTTAAAAATGACTACAAGTTAACTATTGATTAAAAATTAGTTTAGTAAAATTGTGATAAATATCGGATAATTCATGAAAGTAAAATAATTGGTTTTAGAATTCGTTGAAACGTACACAATAAAAAAAGTATTAGTTTACATCATTCTTAGTTTAAAATAACTACCTAGGTATACAATAAAAGCAATTTTACTAAATGTCGGTAAATTGTTTGGTGATTTAAAAACAGTTCAACATATCACCCGTTGTAGTAATTGGTTGCTCGTAACACATATCGTATATCTACGAGTATATACCATATACCTATAGGTAAGTAACATATACATATCTAAATCTAAAAATCTTGCGTTTATACCTATCATTTATGAGAAAAAATGTGATTATATGCATAATAAATGCTCGTAAATGAGTACATTTGAATAGTATTCTATGTGAGAACGCGGCCATTTTGTGTTTTAAAATCGCTTTTATTGTTAATTTAGTGGTGTTTTGTGTGTGTGTGTGTTTGTGTATATATATATACAAAGGTATGCATCAGCGTGTCAAATGTGTACTTGTTCGAAGTAGGTATTGATTTTTAACCAGCGTACGTACGTATTTTACCGGTATCGGTACAATGAAATTGTATCAAAAATTGTTTGACATTACTAGAACATACATCACTTGCAAGTTGCAACCAAAAACAACAAATAATACACAATTTTTACTTTCATATATATATATATATTATATATATATATATATAATATATATATATATATATACATATATATATATATATATATATATATATATATATATATATATATATATATATATACATATATATATATATATATATATATATATATATATGTATATATATATATATATATATATATATATATATATATTAATATATATATATATATATATATATATATATATATATATATATATATATATATATATATATATATATATATATATATGTATATATATATATATATATATATATATATATATATATATATATATATATATATATATATATATATATATATATATATATATATGTGCACGAATGTATACATACCTATAAGGAACTATTGTAATCATGAAACATTTTTTCAACTCGAGATTTTAACGGAAATACACCTTTTGACCTTCCCTGAGTCGAGTCTGACTATTTTCAGAATTCCGTCTGTGTGTTTGAACACTCTACAGCCAAAACTACTAATGCTATAATCATAAAACTTTAAACTTAAAACTTGTATATGGTTCGCAAGAAAACCTTCTATTTTTTAAAAGAATATTCAAATCGGAAGTGCATGTTTACTCTAGTCATTTTTTGAGAATTCCACAATATCTCCAAAACAGCTGCACTTACATAAAATATGCTAGTATTCAAAATGAAAGATATTAATATTATACACAACTTTTGTTTGAACATTTTCTTTAATAAGTGTACCGATTAGAAGAAAATTGCTATTTAAATGTTTAATTGTTTTATTTATGTTCCCATGGTTACGTAGATATGGGAAGTTATACTTATGACATATAGTTCTAGTGTAAAAGTATTGCAAAGGTTAGTTAAATATTTAAAAAATTATATATAAATATTTTATTAGGTTCTTAGTTCATTTAAAGACTAAAACAGCTGCAGTGTATTGCGATGGACTTTCTTATACGTATTAGGCATATTTTGTTTAAATAGAAAGTTTATTAAAATACAGAATATGCCTAATACGTATAAGAAAGTGCAGTTTAAATGAATTGCCACTCGCCTAAAACACTTAATATTCTGAATTTGAATTTTGTTATTATTTAATGAAATAATTTAAAGGACGAAAAGTCCGAAATAAGTATTGTATAAATTTCAATGCAAATGCATTATTGTTATAGGTACATACATACATACATATAGGTAGGTAGGTAAAGAACGGAGTAATAAAGTCGGTATCGGTATACCTATACATACATACATACATACATATGTATGTATGTAGGTACGATTGTAATTCGTTTGTGTTGGAGGTTCGGATAACCGCAAATATTATTCAATTATTTCGAGGATTAGTTCTGGGGTGAACTGTATCATATCCCAAGAGACTTGATATTAGCTGTCGAATTGGAAAGATTCTGTTACCCCTGTTAGATGGGATTTAGGGGATGATAATACATCTATAAATATTTATAACTTTTATTTAAATATATTGGTAGGTAGCTAATTGTTTTTATTTTCTTTATCAAATTTTATGAATATGATGTGTCGTTTGTTAATGTCAATGTCATCATGTTCTTCCGGGTAACCACCCGGAAGTAGTATTAAACTAGGGTGTGTGTGTGTGTGTGTGTGTGTATATATATATAGTGCCATACCGCACCACACTGCTCCGGAGGCAGTTCCGGTTTGTTAACAGAGTGTTAGGGTGTATTTCCGATCGTTCCGGCTGGTTAACTGTGTGTTCCGGTATTTATCCGCTTGTTCCGGTGTGAACTTTACGTGTTCAAGTGTGTAAGCGGAATAAATATTTTATTCTATATACCTATGTACATATATGTACTTTTTAGTGGAGGTGCGTTCAATTCTACTTTAAATTCTAAATAAAAGTACCAATAAATGAACATTGTAGGTTTTTATTCTACTTATTAGGTATATAATCAATCATTTTTGTCGGTGAACGCTACTTAAATTCAATATGATTTTATAGGAGAAGAGCACCAATAAATGAACAAAAACTACTTATTTAAATTTTAATAGTTTATAGAGTAACAGAGCCTATACATAAACATAAGTAGATAGATGATTTTAATTTTATGACTTGTTCCTGTTCATACATATATGCATATTTTTATACATCTCTATTTTATCGGATAAAAGTACCAATAAATGAACATTTATTAAAGATTTGATTCTACTGATTTAATCCGTTTCTCTTTCTCTCTCTCTCTCTCTCTCTCTCTCTAAATTTATTTGAATTTCAAGTGAATATTACTTGAATTCTATAATTTTATACTGTAAGACTACCAATAAATAAACATTTAAGGCCATGTTTCCAGTCATTTAAGCACATTTTACTGTTAATATAAAAATGTATTTAAATTCATTTTCGTAATTACCAAACAGTAAAAAATATTGAAATTTTTATACTTTCATAAGATACAACCACCAATAAATGAACACTTAAAATTATTATCCAAACAATAAAATAATAACAACATATTTAACTATTAATACAAATAGGTTTAAATCAGTATTTAAGTAAATAATAGAATACCAGTGAATAAACACTCAAAATACTGATTATATATTTTATTTATATATATATATATATATATATATATATATATATATATATATATATATATATATATATTCCATCAAATGGGGTGACAGAAAACCTTTTACATATATAAATTGAACACTTTTACACACACACACACCCATTATATATATATATATATATATATATATATATATATATATATATATATATATATATATATATATATATCCAAAAAGTACTTCATAAATACTTATATATAATAATTTGCAATAGTGTTCAATTTATATATGTAAAAGGTTTTCTGTCACCCCATTTGATGGGAACAAACATGCATGTGTGTATGTAATAATAAAATAATGATTTCCAAAATGTGTAAAATTTATTGTAAATATAATAGTCAGTGTTCGTTTCCAAAGGCGTGTTCATTGAATGGTGTGCAATACAAAGTAATAATCTTCAAATGATTAGTAATATATCTACTTATGTAAGTTAGTGGTTCATTATAAAGTAGTGTTTTCGATAGAATTAAGTCGAAATGATTGTTATCAAATTGAACGTAACTGTGAGTAAACCATAACAAATGTTTCGAATGACACAATAACCATAGTCATAGCTATAGCCATATAGTGTTCAGTGTTGTGATGCGATACGAATCTGTACACACACACACACACACTTTAGTTGTCTGACGTTGACTGCAGCGCCAAACGCGCTACAGCGGGATAATCGTTAAGTGCTCGTAATACCATATATCAAATAGGCTTTAATACAGGGCAAAACAAATTTAAAACAACGTGCGATGTGGTTGAATGTATAATAGTGTTTTGGTGGCGAAGCGAAACTGAAGGGTCTAAAGCCGGTTACACACACACACACTACAATCGTATCAGGCACCCGTATCTATACACATATATACTCAATTGCACCTTTCTTTCGCTATATTGTCCAACCATTCTTTTTTTACAGAAAAAACTACTCGATGAATTTTGTTTAAACAATTATATCTTATGTAATACTGAATCGAGTATCTTTAGTTAAAATTTCAAGTTAATCTATTGGATAGATTAGTAGGATTAAATTGAACATTATATAAATAATAATTTTAAATTAAACTACTGCAAGAATTCTGTTTAGAAAATTATATGTTATACATGAATGTATCAAGTATTTTTAGTTCAAATTTCAAATGATTCCTATATGTAGATTAATAGAAAATACATTTTGTATTATATATATATATATATATATATATATATATATATATATATATATATATATATATATATATATATATATATATATATTTATATATATATATATATATATATATATATATATATATATATATTATCTATATATATTATATATATATATATATATATATATATATATATATATTATATATATATATATATATATATATATATATACGAGTATATATATATAGTTTAATTTGTTATTTCGGCGCCTGATGTACAAGCAACCTAATAGACACAGGTGTTCACTTCATGAACTAAAAAAAAACTAAAAGATTGGCCATCTGGTAGTTTTTCTTATTATTTCGACAGTTTACAACACTAACGCACTTGTCATTGCTAGATATGTAGTGTCAAACCTCCTTACAGCGGAAGTTAATGTCAAACTGTCGAAATAACACGCACTTGAAAAAGAAGCCAACAGATGGCCCATTTATTACCTCGAATATAATTCGTAATAAACTAGCAGTAAAGAACTGTAGGGTTTAGAGTAATTTATAATTAATTTTACAGAATTACAGACAATTGCGCAAAGCTCTATAAGGAGTTTAAATTTAAATATGTGTAAATGACAAGAAAAACAAATATAACCTATAAGATCGCGTGGTATTTTTGGCAAATGACTATAAATGCTCAGCCACCTTAATAAACATTAAAGAAAGTGGTATATATGTAGATGTTGTTTGTTACGCATACAATAAGATATAAATGTGTTTGGCGAGCATTGTTAGTCTCAATTTGGGAAAATCGTTGATGAAGATTTATTTAAATAGAATTGGATTTGAGTATAGTGTTATAGTATAGTATAGTATAGTATAGTATAGTATAGTATCATGATCTGTTCTCTTGTACGTTGTGAAAAAGGGGAAGGGCTGTATTTGTAATAGTGTGTTCACTGCAGTACACACACACATATATGTATACATATGAGTTTGTAACATTATGAGTATGGGGTATTATACAGACACATGTGTGTGTGTGTGTGTTTGACGACACGCGCATTTCAACCATATCTAGTATAATCTAATAGCAAATGAGTACACCACTTTAATCGCGGATAAACTAATCTGTGAAGTCTCCAGGGTTGGTTGAATGCATTAAACAGTTCAGGGTTGGCTTCGGTAATATTCGGAATATCGCTCCTTTATCGGAAACTGGAAATTGTTTTATTATACTTATGGTTTTTTTATTTTTTTTGAAATTTAAAACATATGTATACTATGTATATATATACATAACATTTGATAATAATCTAGTGTGATGGAAAAATGTTTGATACATGTAAATAAGTAATTAAAAAACTCGTAAAAGGACGAACAGTTTAGAGTATTATATTATATGTAATTTTGTTTTTAAAATTGTTGCGATTGTTTTTAATATTTCGAGGACAAAAGGCGATTTATTGCAATTCAACATTTTTTTAAAAGGACTAATGTACAATCGAGTTAACTATAAAAAAATAAAAAATAATTAAGAATTGTAAAGAAGTAGGTAATATATATTTTACAGTGAAGCTTTCTACATACATACATATGTATAGGAATATAAGAATATTATAATATAACAAAACACATGTTCATTGTTCAATGTATGTTTATGTAGATATTTCGTAGTGAAATGTGATCTGAATACGGGTCTGGTCGTCATGTCGTCAGTCTATTTGAGATACCCTAATACAGAAAGCCTTTTAGATATTACATTACTAAAATGGGGGTAAGTAATTCGATTTATACCGTACATTCAGAACGATGTATTAGTCGAAAGAGTCGACTCGAGTCGAGTCATGTCGAGTCGAGTCGAGTCAAGTCGTTGGCATCATAGCACAGCACTACTTCCATCCAACCACGGGGCACAAATAGGCAGGCAGAGTAGATAGACATGCCAACGCACATACATTTACATTCTTACATCATGTCGCGCACTACATTTATTTTACTTTCTTGCACGGTGCCATATCTGCACATTTACTTTACTTTCTAAACAACACGCAAACACACCCATGCAAACACGCACACACACACACACACACACACACCGACACACACACACACACATACATACATACCGACACACTCACACACACAACACACACACATACATACATACCGACACACACACACCACAGGCGCGCGCAAATTAAATAACTATATATATATATATATATATATATATATATATATATATATATATATATATATATATATATATATATATATATATATATATATATATATATATATATATATAATATATATATATATATTTATATATATATATATATATATATATTATATATATATATATATATATATATATATATATATGTATGTATGTATGTATGTATGTATGTATGTAAAGTGCAGCGTAATTTGTTGCGGGGTTAGGGGAGTAAGCGAATATTAAAATGAAAAAAGCAGCGTTAATAATATCGTTCGTTCATATAAATATATATGGGCTGCGAATATTTACGATTGATATAAACTTATTAATGTGTTCATTGACAGATCCCGAAGGGTGTAGGAAAAACTTCAGTTGAATATTAAATTTTAAATTTCATTTTAATATGTCTGCGAAACGAAAGCACTCTGGGCCCGTTGAAAACTCGAAGCCGGCCACTTTTTCCCCAATCATATTCAATTTTTAATTTAATATGACAGCCCCGTTCTAAGCGAGCGCGATTCGATTTTTTACGACGAAAAATTCATAGTTTTTGCAAACATCGACGAATTGTCCCTATACTATAATTACATTAAATGTTCGCCAATTTTTGCTCTTTTTTCTCACATTTCATCATCGTTCAAATCAATGCTTTTTTACACTGAACACTAAATGGAATACTCTTACGAAAATCACATTATATCTATATTTATGGCTTCAATTTTACTTTACCTAATGGCCTTCCTTCCTACTATACAAAACATATTTCCCTTTCTTCATTTACAAACAAATGGAATACATATTTCAAAAACTATTCTAATCATCTTAATAAATATATTTAATTGAAAACTCTATATTAACCATTTCCACTCGGAACGATTTACGTATATTTTTCATTTATAGTTTTTCTACAATAGCAATTTGCACAACTAATTATTACACATTTCTGACCTTTATATATAAGTGTAGATAATATAGGTACAACGTTAAAATAATTAAATAGGATTCAGATAACACTCAGTTGCAAAATGAAAAATCTCTAAAATGTTCTAAAATCATAAATAATACTGTCAACTGTCTTCAAGAAAACCGAGTGCTCCGCTAAATATTATTAAAACACATAATTCATAGAAACAAAGTTATATTTTAGACGAGTGAGAGAAAAATTAAAATAAATGCTCCAGTATAAAACAATTTATAATCACGCAAATTGAGTGTTTTATATGGCATGCGTTACCAACAACTAGTGTTTTTATTTTAGGGATTTTTATTCATAGTTCACACTCGCGCTTAACTTTGAATTCAGAGCGCCAGAGGTACTTCCGGTTGGCTAGAATGTTGTTGAGTCGTGTTGCATTGTTAAATATATGTTTAATGTTTGAAGGTCAATTCTACTCATATTTTTAGTTCATTGGGTTAAAAAATGGACACATTTACGTGATTTATTTATAATTTTATTAATATATAGAAATATGTTTAAATATAAATAGAAAATAGTTAAATTTCGGTTGTGATTTTATAAGTTTATTAGGTAAAAACAACAATTAGGGTAGTGTATGGAATATACAGAAATATTTAAATAGCAAGGCAGTTTAGTTTTTAAATGAAAATAAAAATTGCCAAAAACAATTTAAAAACGTATGTATGATGAAAATAAAAATTTAATTTCGTTTTTCATAAATAACCGCCTGTCATTCGGGGCCTAGTTAAATAAATGATATATAATTAATAAAGCGAATGAAATTTCTATAAGAAAAAGAAATTGATTTAGCGACGTCCCCTCTCCTGGTTCCTTTTCGTAGGGGGGCTATGCAGAGTTTGTCCCCACTCTTGTTCAACGACGCCACCGCCGCCCGCCCCCTCTCGCCCATCCCTTGTTTTCGCTTCAAACGGGGCTGTGAACGTCTCGAAAAGGCACAGCAAATAAATAAAAACTTTTCCCTGTGAATCAATTGAAATAATCTGTGACGTGCAATTCATAACACCAGATGTTTTATACAAGCTCAAACCTACGCCACGCCACGCGTGCAACTTCAAACCGGTAAAATTAAAGATTTAGTATTTTGTCGTCCAACGCTATATACACCGGTTATTTTCTGTTTGAAACCTGTTTCTACCCCCGCCGCTTCTCAACCAGTGTAAGAGTTACATAAAAACAAATTCCCAACCCCCTCCCTCCCACCTCTCACCAGCGCCCTTCATATCCTACTCCTATTCCGCAAGCAAGCAATGTATACAATTTTTACCGTTTCGAATCTGTTGGGTCGACGAAGTTAACTGCCAAAAGTATACACAAACAAATATCGTTTCAGGAATATTGGTACTAATTTTTCAACTATACCTCACCCTTTTACAATTTCTGCGAAATAACGTCGAATTTCTTTCTTTCTTTCTTTTTTTTTGTTTATTTGGCAAATTATACGTCTTCGGTATTTAAGAGAGTTCATTTGCAGCAAAAACTCGTTTCACGTTCGACGTTTAAAGTTCCGTAAAGCAGCCGCCAAGTTTTCGTAAACGTATTAAATGAAAATGTTCCAAATCAAATATTTATTCAAATCTAAATGCTACATGCATCTATAATTTTAACAGCGTTTTATTGCACAAATTAATATTTTCTTCATAGATTCCAAAAATCAATTAAATGAAATTTAAACATTTGTTTTATTAAAAATATAACATTTATCGAAATCAGTACAAGAATTGTACCAGAAATACTGCAAGTCTATAACTCTATAGTTGAGTAAATTTGTAAGAGATATAGACTTCTATAAATTTTAATCTGCCGCAAAGCACTGTGGGTTACATATGCCTAGGCGTACTTCATAATAATAGAAGATAAACTACTAGAACGTAAAACCACACAATCCGTTTGGAATACACCGTAGCAAGATACAAAAACTTTCTTATACGTAATACGTATTAGATAGGAAGGATAGCAAAATATAAAATTTTAAACATTTAAGAAAATATAAATTTTCAAGATTACAATACTTTTTTATATACATTCGTAAAAGAAAGTAAAAATACTAAATTTGAAATTAGTTGACAATGTACATATCTGAGTTTAAATTAAAACACTTTTTTGGACTTGCACTGTCTTTATTGATTATAAATAATACAACGTTTCGGCTACTTATAATGTACAGTAACCGAAACGTTGTATTATTTATAATCAATAAAGACAATGCAAGTCCAAAAAAGTGTTTTAATTAAAAAAAAAATAGTTAACATTTTAGTTATAAACAATCTAAAAATATAAATTTAAACTAATTTTAATTTATTAATTTTATTTATTTCAGAAAATGCAGTCGATTGAAGATCCTTGCTGGCCATCCCATCGGCAGTTCAATGAGCCTGAGGAACCATCATCAATCACAAGACAGCTTCATCCACTTCTGGAGAAATCTAGAGTGTTTCAAGGAATGAATCAAGACAATGAAATTGTAAATATTGTTTAAATTATTTTGTTTATTACGTTAGACTTAAATTACAATTTAAACTAATATAATTTGAACTTAAATATTTATACTAATGAATTTTATTTATTTATTTCAGAAAATGCAGTCGATGAAAGAGTATTGCAGTCCACCGGCAGTTCAAAGAGCAGCGCCCCATCTCTCCTATAAACAGATAAAAACAAATATGATTTATTATACATTATTTTTTAACTGAATTTATATGTTTGAATTATATTTATAAACAATTGCGCTTGTAACAATTATTTATTGTTCTTATATTACTTAGTTTTAAATAAAAACATTATAAATGTACATATATTTTATTACTTTACCTTAAAACTCCTTAAAAGTCTTTAAAATAATGTTAAAAAATAGTAAACATTTTAGTTAGAAACAATCTAAAAATATCAATTTACTTTGATAAAATTTTAATCGAAAATAACGTAAAAGTGTTTAAATTTTTTTTATACTAATTGAAATTTTTAGGTTATATATAACCTCAAAATTTTAATTAAAATTTGTTCAAAATTTTGATAAAAAATGTAATATATGTCAATTTTAATTAAAATTTTGAGGTTATATATAACCTAAAAATTTCAATTAAAATTTTTCAATTTTTGTTAAAATTTGATCAAAATTTTGATAAAAAATTTAAAAGGAGTGAAATTTTAATTAAAATTTTGAGGTTATATATAACCTAAAAATTTTTTTTCAAGTCATCTTTTTGAATATGCAAATCATGTTTTTGAAAATTTTAAAAGGTGTGAAAAATTAATTGAAATTTTGAGGTTATATATAATTTAAAAATTTCAATTAGTATAAACAAAATTAGACACTTTCACGTTATTTTCGACTAAAATTTTATTAAAGTATATTGATATTTTTAGATTGTTTCTAACTGAAATATATACTATGTTTTAACATTATTTTAAAGACTTTTAAGGTAAAGTAAAAGAATATATGTATATTTTATAATGTTTTTATTTAAAACTAAGTAATAAAAGTGCTAAAAACATTTTGAAAATTTTAAAAGGTTTGGAAAATTATTTAATATTTTTAGGTTATTTATAACTTAAAAATTCTAATTAGTATAAAAAAAACTAAACACTTTTACATGCTTTTCTAAATTACAGTCGATTGAAGATCCTTGCTGGCCAGCCCATTAGCAGTTCAATGAGCCTGAGGCACCATTTTCAATCAGAAGACATCTTCATCAACTTCTGGAGGAATCTAGAGGATTTTAAGGAATGAATGAAGACAATGAAATTGTAAGTATTGTTTTAATTATCTTATTTATTACGTTGGACTTAATTTACAGTTTAAACAAATACATTTTGAATTTAAATATTTAAACTAATGAATTTTATTTATTTCAGAAAATGCAATCGATGGAAGAGCATTGCAGTCCATCGGCAGTTCCAAGAACAACACCCCATCCCTCTAGACAGATAAAAGAGTCTTATTGATGAATAGAACATCAACAATTGAATTAAACTTTTACTTACTACTAAATGGACAACAATATAATCTGAGTACATATCGAATAATATATAGAGCATACCTAAATAATAAACAGTTTTACACTATATTTATTTGCCATAAGTATAATTTCCTATACCTACGTAACCATACCAACTTAAATGAGAAATTTAAATTTTTCTATTGCAAATTTCTTGTAATCGGTACACTTATTGAAAAATTCGTCAAACAAAAGTTGTGTACAATATTAATATCTTTCATTTTGAATACTAGTATATTTTCTGTAAGTGCAGCCGTTTTGGAGATATTGCAGAATTTCCAAAAAATGACTAGAGTAAACATGCACTTCCGGTTTGAATATTCTTTTCAAAATAGGAGGTTTTCTTGCGAACCATATACAAATTTAAAGTTTCATAATTATAGCATTGGCAGTTTTTGATGTAGAGCTCTCAAAAACACACATACACCCCGAGACGGAATTCTGAAAATAGTTAGACTCGACTCAGAGTGTATTTCTATATAAATCTCGAATTCGAACATTATTATGATTACTAAACTGACTTATACTTCGTATAAATAGTTTTAAGTTTAAGCAGGATTCGTTTGTTTCGCACGCAGACATTTGTTGTCATAAAAAGTTCGATAATGAATAAATAAATATGTGATATTAAGTTAGTTTTAGTGATTTTTCGGCGTTAGATTACCTACGTGTAGAACAGTAGAAAGTTTCGCCGCAGAAAGTTTATAACGTGAAACACACACAATGATTTGGCCAAGTGTCGGACATGTGGTGCGGTTTCGGCCAAGCCCCATACACTGGGGGTCCGCTGTCGGTTAGATATAGGTACCCTAACACGTATACATACATACATACATAAATATACGTTCGCCAACCAAGCCGCACGCTATGTCAAACTGATTTTATAAACTTAAATAAAAATCAAATCAATACGTCACTTTGTGTTGTGTACACATTCAATCATTCTTCAATAGAAACATTCTAATATTTAATACCAGCATGCTACATTCATACTTTCTTATACGAATGTATATAAGGAAGTATTGTAATCATGAAAATGTTCAAACCCAAGATTTTAACGTAAATACATCTTTTGACCTTCCCTGAGTCGAGTCTAACAATTTTGTAATTCCGTCTGTCTGGCTGTCTGTCTGTGTGTGTGTGTGTGTGTGTATGTAGGATCGCTCTACAACCAAAACTGACATTGCTATAATCACAAAACTTTAAAATTAATACTTGTACATGGCTCGCAAGAAAACCTCCTATTTTTGAAAAGAATATTCAAACCGGAAGTACATGTTTACTCTAGTAGTTTTTGGAAATTCTGCAATATCCCCTAAACGGCTGCACTTACAGAAAATATACCAGTATTCAAAATGAAAGATATGAATATTATACACAACTTTTGTTTGAAAATTTTCTTTAATAAGTGTACCGATTACAAGAAAATTTCTATTTACATTTTGAATTGTCTTATTTATGTTGCCATGGTTACGTAGATATGGGTAATTATACTTATGGCATATAGTTCTAGTGTAAATGAGTTTCAAAGGTTAGTAAACTATAAAAAATATTCTATATAAATATTTTGCTAGATTCTAGTTCATTTAAAAACTAAAACATCTGTAGGTATTGCACTCTGGACTTTCTAATACGTATTAAGCATATTTTGTTTAGATAGAGAGGTTATAAAAATACAAAATCGAAACAAAATATGCCTAATACGTATCAGAAAGTCCAGTGCAGATGTTGCAATAGTTGAGTCGGCCGTGGTCTTGTGGCTAGCACTGTAAGAGAAATATGAAGTCTGCCTAGTTCGAATCGGGAATTTTTCACTTGTGATTCTTCCGTAAAACCACGTCAGCAGTGTTATTCCGGTTCCTGTGTCTTAGAAAATACACACACACACACACACACACACATGCTGCAGAATTCCTACAAATACAGTGAATCAGGGCTCGATTAGAGTAATTAGTCAAGGCAAATATCGGCCATGCAGACAACACGATGAAGAGGGAATATTCCCTATTATATTCGGACGCACACAATATAATAATGCAATAATTTACTTACGTTTATAAATAAATAAACACATATTTATGTATATGGTTAAAATATGTAATAGTTTTAGTGAAAAATGTAGTATGAATAATTTTAATAAACATACATTAAAGTTGTAACGTTTTATATGTTTGTACCATATGCGTTTTGATGGGTTTACCTGGGCCATAAAAGGTCCGACGTCTTTGATATGAAGACACTTCGTGCAGAGTTATGGCAAAGTTAGGGTCCAATCGCAACCAAAAACACCACAGAGCACACGGTTTCTTGTATTTATATATTTTATAGCTATACCATTCAATTTTTACATCAAATATACAAGAAACATCGGAGATAAATCAAGCCAACCAAATATTATATACAATTGATTAAAATATGAGGTAAAAGAAAAGTGGTTTTATTTGTTTGAACATTTATTGTAAGGAAGGTAACTGTAACTGTAGCTGTAACTGTGCACGGCATCGATTTGGAACGGAAAACTTCGTCATATTATACTCGTAAATCACCGAATGATATCAAATATTAAAACAGTTTTGTGAACTTTTCAGTCAAAAATTTTCAAATGAAAAAAATAAACGTTGAATTCAAATATTTATACGATTCTTGTCATGGCATGAAAATGTAATTTGATTTTGACTATGTTATATACGTGATATACATTTTAAAATCCGGTTGCTTTTTCGGTTTCAAATATACGGATATATTCGGTTAATAAAAGCTTCCGCTAAGCTTATATGTTGAATAGTGTGTTTACGAAGATTTATTTTATAATTGTTCTTTTTATTATTTACCAATTCGATCAAATATGTTTTCTAATATTTACATATTTTTTTTCATGCCTTAAATGTTTATTTTTCAAATAATTGTAACACATTTTATTTTATTCTAAATAAAATTTTAGATTTGTCCATGTATGTAAAATTGTAAATTCCTAATATAAGAAAAATTCACGCATTTGTGTAAATGTTTTTTTAACGTTATTATATATTCTTGAAATTTATAACAAATTTATTTGTCGTAAAAAGTGTAAATTATTTCAAGAAAAATGTCTTAATGTCTCAACTATTTCGGAAAATTATAAATTTAAACAAAAATGGAGAAAATCGACATTAAAATAATTAAAATATACATATTTTTCATTTCCTAAAAAGTATAAATTGCTTCAAGAAATTCAAAGAAAAATGTCGAAATGTGTCAACAATTTTGGAAAATTATAAGTTTAAAAAAAAATCCAGAGAAAATGGCCTTAAAATATTTTAAATCGTTGCTAAATTCGAACCTAAGACCTAAAACATAATCATAATAAGTGAACAATTAAATAACTTATTTAAATTATATTTTTAATTTCAGAAACAAGGATTGCGTCCGGCCTGACGTCACCACAAGAGAGTCGAGAAGAAAATCCTGGAGCGAAGTTTTATAATATAAAAATATTTAAATGTATGTATCTTGCATGAGCTTTGATTTTTCACACATAAAATAAGAAACCAGTTTGGGATCAGTGGCGTGCAAGTGGGGCGCGTGGACGTCGGATGAAGGAAGGGGACGCCGATGTCGATGTGGATGCGTTTCCGTTCGGCCGTCACAGCTGCGGCGATATCCGCGGGGTATGGTTACTCGTCGTTATTTCAGCGAATCTATCTCGTGAGAATAAAGAATTGAATTTCGAATGCGCCTTTCGCTGACCAAGAGAGCATCTGTGGATTATGGTCACGAAAATTGAATTCAAAAACTCGAATGGAATCTATAATGCTCTTTGGTTTTTTACCCTGGCTGCTTTTTCACGATTGCCAACTTGAAAAATACATACATACATACATATATATAAGGAAATATTACGGTTTATGTTCCCCTAGTGACGCGTGCTTAAATTCTTTTGATAAAGTTCCTCTTAACCACGAACTTCATGGTTATCTATGCAATATCTCATTTTCATAAACTATAGTTTCTTGTAGTACAACTATCAGAATGATTAGGACTCAAAAAAATGTAATAGCACCATTTTAACACCTGTAAAGAAATCTGTAATACTTGTATTATGTATTTCTTTGTAGCGTACAGAGGCTTAAGTTTTTATAAATTGTTTGAATGTTGTACTATAGTCAAAACCATCACTGTGGATTAGTTTAAGATTTCATGTGTACGAATGCTTTAGATGTAATTAAATCAAACAATTAATAAATATACTAATACGTGTTTATTAGTATATTTAAATTGTTTTATTTAAAAAAATGCCATTTAGTAGTTTTTTTTTCAAATCAAATCAAACTAAAACCACGTGTTTGCAAAAATACTCTTAAAGAATAGATAAATATTTACTCAAACATGTCATGAACTTTAAATGGATGTCATTAGTGTTTTCTGCCGCCACATTTGTTGAGAATAGGCATGAAGTTATGTACGTATGTCATGTTTAAATATGTATGAATATGAATAGTAATATAATGAAATGTGAGGTGGACCATAGAACTAATTGACTCCTTGTTTACAATGCATTAACAATTTTAAATGAATTTCTTAAGAAAATTGATCAATAAATTATTTAATTATATACGTATGTTTTAAACTATCTGTACCTTGAATGAATTAAATAAATGTGTGAAACTTTATATCATATATTGTTGTGCTAAATAGCGACTTTATTGCCTTTATTCTTATTCTTAGTTGTGTGGGTCCTTTTAAAAAAAAAGTACATTTAATAACGCTTGATGCTTTACGTACGATTTACATGTATTTCTAGGTAAACTACGAGAGTTGCAGTACTGAAAGACTGTTTCACATGAGGTAGTTGCTCAAAGAAACCATCTGCAGTGTATTGCATTGGACTTTCTTATACGTATTAGGCATATTTTGTATTTTAATAACCTCTCTATCTAAACAAAATATGCCTAATACGTATAAGAAAGTCCAGTGCAATACACTGCAGATGTTTTAGTCTTGAAATGAACTAAGAACCTAACAAAATATTTATATTTTACTAACCATTGAAACTCTTTTACACTAGAACTATATGTCATAAGTATAACTTCCCATACCCCTACGTAGCCATGGCAACATAAATTAGACAAACAAAAATTTAAATAGCAATTTTCTTGTAATCGCTACACTTATTGAAGAAATTGTTCAAACAAAAGTTATGTATAATATTAATATCTTTCATTTTGAATACTAGTATATTTTCTGTAAGTGCAGCCGTTTTGGAGATATTGCAGAATTATCAAAAAATGACTAGAGTAAACATGCACTTCCGGTTTGAATATTCCTTTCGAGCCAAATACAACTTTTAAGTTTCATGATTATAGCATTGGCCGTTTTGGCTGTAGAGCGTTCACACACACACAATTCTGAAAATAGTCTCGACTCAGGGAAGGTCAGAAGATGCATTTCCGTTAAAATCTCGTTTTTTTTTTTCATGATTACAATATTTCCTTATATACATTAGTATAAGAAAGTAAAAAATCGAATCTGGACTCTTCCAAATTCGATTACCGAGAAGTACCTATGAGGTAAGAGTGAAAGACAATAAGACGAGAAGTTCGAATTATTAAATGCCAGGGAAGAGCAAGTGGCGAAGAAGAACAACCGTCTGGAAGAGCTATTACTGAAAAACACCTCGGTATTTTTAAATCTATGGTTTTTATACATTTCTGAGCAAAGTGATTTTATTGAAACTCAGTTTCATACGAGGTAGTTTGAGGTTGTTGCCCAAAGAAACGCGAAATTATTAGATATTTTTTGGACGTAAACACTATTTATATATATATATATATATATATATATATATATATATATATATATATATATATATATATATATATAACAAATTAAATACAACAAATATTATTTAATTTGATGATTATAAAACAAAAGTACCCTTTGAGAAGATTAATAGTTCATAGAGATGAAATAAAATCTAAAGAAAAGAGGAATTGTAGGTTATGTAAAGTAAAATGAAATTGAGCAATGTGAACACAAGTTGTTTATTATTGTTTATAAATGAAAGAAATTTTCAATTTACCTACTTACTAATATCACGTGTTGTTTTGCGACCTTACTTGAAATGAAACATATTTATGATAATTCGAACGAAAAAGGACAAAATTCCTTTAGAAAAATGTGATTGCTGCACAAGTAAGGCCGTTTCCACAATGTTTAATTACATAAAATTTGGAAAAAACATTGTCCATTCGTAAAATAACACATAATAGTATAAATACAGAACAGACATTTCACCTTAAAAGTATAGACGCATTTAATGTTGTTGAAATATTATTTCAAAAAAATGTGTATGTATATATATATATATATATATATATATATATATATATATATATATATATATATATATATATATATATATACATACATATATATAATTAATCAATTATTACTATATCGGAGTCTGGTTGCTTCGAGAATTTTAAAGAGGCTGCAAATATGAAAAAGATCAATATATAAAGAACGATAATTGTCGATTACGATTTGTATACCTTCCTTTTTTAGATATTCAACTGATTTCCTAAGACACACCGAAATATTCCAATCAATTCAAAACACATATATAAATAATGTATTTACCTATTATTCCCGTTGCCATATGCAGTGTAGCCGTTATACACGACCCCCTGATAAATACGCATCTCTTCCGAATTAGAAGATCTGGTGCCAAATGTGACGGACTTTTGAGAATTACTACTATCAGTGGAGCAAACTCGAGCGTAACCATTTTTGTTGTCGGTTCCATTCGCATAAGTTGAAATGTTTGTTTGAATTCTAAGAGGCTAGAAACAAAAGATTCACGCATTCACAGCAAACTGCTAATCGCAAGCAACAATGCCTCCAGCTCACCGGACATATATCCCCTAAATTACCGGAAAAGTCATTTAAAAGTTTTTTAGTAAATAATGACAAAAAACACCAATCACTTAAGATCTCCATACAGTAAATACAAGGAGTTGAATTGACGTAAACAATCAAGTAACGTTTTAAACAGTTACTGATTTAAATGAATTATATAAATATGTTTTGAGCTAATAAATAGATAATTAAAATAAAATTACGTACTCTTCCACGCTTAGTAGTAACTGGATTAGTATTCTCTTCTTCGTCAACGATAGATCTGACGTCAGAGATGACGAAATTCATAGATTGTGACGCAGCTGGTTTGACAGGTTCACAAATATCTAAATCCCCTTGAGCGACTATTTTTTGGTTATTGTTTAATGTTATTTTGCGAACGGTCAACACGGAACCGTCCTGAGTTTTAAGACGTTTGTAATCGTCATCATCGTCGACAACCTACGATACAAAACAAAACATATTGACTTGTGAAACATTTTGATTCACTTTTATAAACCTCAACGTATTTACATGTTTTGAAAACGCTGTAATTATAAAAATATTAATCAATTAATTTTGAAGACACTCCGAATAGTAACAATGGCCTGGCATCATTGTTAGTGCGTTTATTTTGTCGGTCTTCTCTCTGTTTATCCGTAATCAAATTCTTTGTCATTCGTAGATAAATGCAACACATACACGCTGAACTTGTTAAATAATACATCACTGAAAAACATATAATCTAAATAATCAAACGAAAATCACAGTAATTGCCAATTAATCGAACAATCAGTTATGTTTAAGTTTTGATAAATATATACAAACTCGTGATGTCATAACATATATATATATATATATATATAT
>JADQWA010000120.1:227600-260905 GCA_018344505.1 Nebria ingens riversi | reverse complement strand
ATATAAACTTTTTAACAATAAAATGTAGACTAATAGTCTTATATTATAAGAACCTTCCATAAAAATTAATTTAAAAAATGTTGAGGTATCAACCCTATTGTTATATGTGGCCACCATTACAAAATAGCGTATTTAGAGTATTTAGACCTAGAATACGTACCACAACATCTGAATCCGAATCGACGTTGATCGACTCGTTACTTGCGGGATAATCGTTTTTCACGCGAGTGATATTAACCATAGACCCAGCGCAATCTTGTTCAAATATAGTTAGAGACGAGCGTCGTTTACGTTTCTTGCCGCGAGCATCACCATCGCCATCGCCGTCACCGTCACTGTTACCGTCACTGTTTCCGTTTTTCGTCGTACTCGGTGTGACCATCGGAAGAATAGTAACCGAACACGATTGCGGTATAATGGAGCGGACAGCGTCTGGTATGATGGCACTGGGACTGTTTAGCGCGTATTTGGACGAGCTAGCCGCTGGTTTTGGACGCTGACTTGTTCTGCGGGTGGACGCACACGACTTAGGTGATTGGTATGATGTCGACGGTTGCGGTTCGATGGCTGATTGCGTGGACGTTAGCGATTTTTGCGCTGCTTTTTCAGGGGTCTTTGTAGTGCAATCAATGCACTGCCAATTCATTTTCTTTTTTAAGCGACTGCATGCTAGATGAGTACCTTGTGAGCCACATGTTTCGCAGAGGATGATTGTCCAGCTTTTAAAACAAATACAAGCGAAATTAACATCGTAAATGGGATCTTGGTGAGAATTGTTCATTTTAGGAATGAGTATGCTTACGTTCCAGTGTTACTGTACTGTCTGCCTTTAACGGAGAGACAAGTTTTCGCATTGCATTCGTCATGTCTGTAAAGAAGCTCCTGAAAAGCATTGGGAACTAATTCCCAAGAAGCATCTCTGAAACACACAAAATTGTGCATTGTACATCAGTTTTAAATTGTGATTTATCTATGGAATCTGCGCAAACATCATTTGGAATGAAGGTTAAAACTTACCGGTCAGGAATAAAAACACCGTAATGTTTCATCGTGCGTTGGAAAATTGTGTTGTCATTACAGCATGGGCATTTGAAAAAATACCCTGCTGATAATGCCATTTGCTTTAAAAAATATATGTAGACAAAATTATATATTTTCTAACGTTTTTTGTTTGTATCTAGTTACTTTACCTGCAAACATGGTTTATGGAAATAGCTAGACTTTCGACAACAAGGAGCCCAAAGTACTTGGTTCCACTGAAGAAAATCTATGTCATCGTAACAAATAGGGCATTTTTGGGGTTCTCGGGGCCGAGTATATCTTTGCCGTGGTCGGTGCAGCATACAATGTGATCTACAATTACGTTGTTTCAGATGAGATACATAAAAACACCAATATATTTATTAATTAAGAAACATGAGCACCAGTAAATGAACCAAATAAACAATTAGAAAATTTTTTTTTTAATACCAAAAATATATCAATGACGTCATTTGAGATATGAGATACATTAAAACACCAATAAATGAACAATTAAAGCTTTGATTGAGAAATTTGCTCATATTTATTTATTTAGAAACATGAACACCAGTGAATGAACCAATTAGACAATTAGCAATCCATTTTTTTTTTAATTCCAAAAATATATCAATGACGTTATTTGAGATATGAGATACATTAAAACACCAATAAATGAACAATTAAAGCTTTGATTGAGAAATTTTCTCATATAATTTATTTAGAAACATGAGCGCCAGTGAATGAACGAAATAGGCAATTTAAAAATGTATTACTAAATACTTACAGAAATCTGTCATGGAATTGATGTGATGTCCCTTGTTTAATGCCACATGGTAAATGAAACTTATTATGACAACTTTTGGCCGAACAGAAAATGGTCGCTCCCTTTTGACCACAATAAGTGCAAATCTGAAATGGACCAACATTGTGACGCCATCTGTTGTGTGCAACGCAACAAATTATCAATTACTTACTCGAACTTGAGCATTTTTAATTTCCTCTGCAATATCGGACGCTAAGAACCCCAAAATGCCTTCCTCATCTTGGCCCGACTGTTTGATGGTTGAAGCCAATAACTATTTGAGAAATCAGTTAGATAAAATTGAACGCAAAAAAAAAATTTTTAAAAAAAACTTACTAAGCAGTAATAATGTGCCGCATATTTCCCAGTCTTTTTTATTTCTCCTAAGTTGAGGATGTCCTCCACGTTTTGGTGGCATAACACACATTTATCGTGGCCCATGGTCACGATTTAAATCCGATACACACCTACATTTAAACACAAACATTTTAATAAATTACCAATACACTTTTCTAGTTTCAAATAAAAGTTAAATAATTTTAAACTTACAAATTATAAGGATAATATTTTGGATGATTACTTATGTATATAGTTTTAGAAATTAGTAAATCAAATGAGCTTTATGTATATAATGTTTCATTACAAATATTTGTTTATAATTTAGTTATTCCAGCCTTCAATTACATTTAAAATAACAATTTATTATTTACAGTGATATATGGTTACAATACGTCATAGACACTAAAGAATTTTGTTTATGAAATATGAAATATCTTGCGAATTGGCTTATAATTAAAAATTACATATTTACAACTTTAAAAAATTTAGTTTACTGAGAATTTGGTTAAAAAACACTCAGAAGTACGTTTAAGTTAGGCTTTTCCCCAAATTCTAGTTAAATTTTAAATCTACAAATATTAACTGATAACCGGTTAAATTATGTTTTACCTATTTTACCCACCATTTAGTTAAAATTGACACTAGAAACTTGTATGTACAGTAAGGTTAGGCTTTAAATCAAATTTACTACTAAACAATGCGTATTTACTCAGCAACCAATCATATACTTGTTTACCTCAATATAAACTAAGATTGTCATTCAAAATTTGTAGATTTAACGAACTATTTGGTTAAAAAACACGGCTGTTGACACTACATATACAACCAGGTTAGGTTGAGAATTAAATAAAATCTGTTCTACACGATATTTACAAGTAAATCAATTAGTACTTACCAAATTTAATCACAAGCTATTCAATTCAGCCATAATATACAACTATTTACACATCATTTAGTCCAAAATCACTTAAATAATTTTCCGCGGTAAAACACAGAAATAGTTCTAGGAGAACATGTCGCTAGTCTGCGCTAGTCTTTCTAGAAGATAACTAAAATGGCCGGCTTGTTCTTTCAGCCACAAATAACCTGTGACCAATCACAGGCTTCACACTGCGACCCCGCTCACAAAAGACCGGCCGTGATTGGTGCGCTAAATATAAATAGTATGGTTTAAAGAACTAATCGCTACACGTTGTCTGGCGAAACATTTGAGTTTCAATTGGAGTCACAAATGTCAAAATTCTAACCACACTATTTTATATACATAAACTCACCAATGTTTAATAGTTTTCTAAATATTTCCTCGCGATTTTATTTAAATGTTCGTAAATTAAACACAATTTATGCATTATCATCAGGGTTCGGCAAATGTGGGGTGGCTGTTATCAGAGTTTCAGGCCCGAAATCCGGGGAAACGCTCAAACTTATGACGAATTTACAATGTTTACCAAAACCGCGTACAGCTTTATTAAAGAAAATCACACATCCAGTAAATAAAGACATTTTAGACCGCGGTTTAATTTTATGGTTCCCAGGTAGTTAATTATGCGCAAGTGACTGTATCGAATTTTTTTAGAACTAAATTCACCTAAAAATTAGAACTTTCGATACGATTATGTGTGTCCGAATATTTTTAATTTGAAATTCAAACTTTTGTGTTTGATTGTTAAAGGGCCGAATAGTTTTACGGGGGAAGATTGTTGTGAATTTCAAGTGCATGGAGGTAAAGCAGTTGTTTGTGCAATTTTACAAGCTCTCCAGTCTATATCTCATTTAAAGCCCGCTGAACCGGGTGAATTTACTAAAAGAGCTTTTCAAAATGGGAAAATGGACTTAACAGAAGTTGAAGGAATCGCGGATTTGTTGCAAGCCGAAACCGAAATGCAACGAAAACAAGTATTAATAATTGTCAACTTAGTTACATGAATTATGAATGAAATGCACAAAATGTTTTAGGCTCTTTTACAAACTGAAGGCTCTTTAAAGCATGTTTATAATAACTGGCGGGCAATTTTGATTCGAACGGTTGCGGATGTCGAGGCATATATTGACTTCGAAGAAAGTGAATTATTAGATAATAATTTATATTCAAAAACTGCTTTAAACGTTCAAAAATTACATGAAGATATTCTAAAACATTTGAGCGATGGCATAAAAGGTGAAATGTTACGAAATGGCATCAAAACTGTCATAATTGGGGAACCGAATGTTGGAAAAAGTAGTTTAATGAATATTTTATGTAAGTATTTCGCATTAACTTTAGAAACTGGACAGTGAAAATAGAAACTTTTACTATCAAAAATTGTACTTAAAATGCTATGTTTACCTGTAAATCACACAGACATTTACTAACATTGTGCGCACGACACAACGCGTCACGTCACAAAATGGCCACCAGTGACATGCGCAATGCCTAACGATTTTAAACCGAAATTGTATTGTTTTTCGGGTATCTAAGGGTGAATTTCGTTTAAATAGTCATGTTGACTTGATTGCGTATGTCACTAGTGGCCATTTTGTGGCGTGACGCGTTGTGTCCGTGCGCACAATGTTAGTAAATGTTTTTTTTTTATATGTATATATATATATATATTTATTATAAATAATTAATATTTCCAAAGCGAAAAATCCAACTTCCATTGTCAGTCCCTATGAAGGCACCACTCGGGATATACTCCAGGCTACCCTTGATATTAACGGATATCCAATAATTTTACTGGATACAGCTGGATTACGCAAATCCACGTCAGATCTGATCGAAAAAGAAGGAATCCGACGAGCTTTAGATTCAATTCAAACGGCCGATCTCTTAATTTTTGTACTCGATATCAATAAATTTATTCAAACACAAAAACCATTAATGTTCATTGATTTTTTTAACAACTACATTTCGAATTTAGGGCTAAATAAAGATTTATTAACACAAAAATATATAATTGTTGCTAATAAATCAGATTTGGTTGATGACATTTCGATGAATTCAATCGAAAAGTTAAACGATATTTCGAGTTTCGTATTGGTGTCATGTACTACGGGTACAGGGGTGGAGAAGTTCATAAATGAGCTTACAACTAATTTAAAACATTTGTAAGTTATAATTTGATTTCTAAATGTTTTTTTTTTGTTGTAGCATTTTAATTAGCAATTTTAATTATAGATGTGGTACTCCAAATAAAGAAAATCCTGTTATGAACCAAGAGAGGCATCGTTATTTGTTAAATAATTGTATTAAATATTTAGAATTGTTTATCGTAAATGTAGAAAGTGAGCAGGTTGATGTTGTTATAATGGCGCAATATTTGAGGCTAGCCTTGCGGCAATTTAGTAAACTAACAGGGAATGTAGCTACAGAAGATGTATTAAATGTTATTTTTAAAGAATTTTGTATTGGAAAATAAAGAAATTTTATTTAATATTGTTGTTTTATTTAATATTCATGTTGAATACTGAGGTTAACAAATTCATTGTGAGTTGTGGCTGTTGAAACTTTTAAGAAGTATTGGTGAAGAGATAGGAAGAGACATACGTCGATGCATGAGCAATGTGAAAGAAAAGTTGTGAACAAGCGTGTGATGAATCTGAATAAAGCAATAGATGTTTGTGGAATGGCGAAAGATTGTCAAGATGTGAGTGGATGTAAAGGGTTTTCTGCTACCCCATTTAGTGGGAATAAACATGAAGTTATGTTTGCCTCCTTATTTTTGCTATTAATGAGGACAACTTAGTATGATATATGTAAATACTTTGTGGTTAAGGGTTTTAGATTATTATTTAAATTAAAATCATTATTGCGCTTGCTTGTAAATGAATTAAACAGATTCTGTTGTTTTGGTCACATGCATAATAGTTCCTTTATTGAAAATTGTTTAAATATTAGTTAACAACAGTATAGTCTCATTGCACTATATAGTATCATATAAATAGTTTTAAAAAGAACTAATACTCATTATCTAATAAGCTTTCATAATAAATATTTGTTTGTATATAATAAATAATAATCTTAAGAAAACAATTGATTATGTAATTGACGAATTTAACTATCGGATAGTCTTTCTTGACTTTTGCTAGAACTACGCGAAGACCTATGATATACTGATTCTAAATATGCTGAAGGGGCCCAGCCCTCTGAAGTTGTTCCTAAATAGTTCATATATAATATAAACAGACAACATTTAACTATGAGTTTTTCCTGATCACATACGGCATACGTCATGAAATTGTACGTATGAATCTAATCGCGATGTTATTATTATTGAAAATGTTTTAAAGATGACACTAACTGCTACTTTCCTCAATAAACGATACTCTCTTTGGAATATAATACAGCAATTACAGCTACATTTAACAATAAAACCCTCTCAAAAATCAAATAATGCTGATTTTTAGTGTTATACATCCGAAAACCTCACATTTATAGAAATAAACAAATGCGTATATTTAATAAGAAACTGTAATTTATAAGAGCAACGGCGGCTTTAAATCAAATTTACATAAAAAGATATCAATATCAATATTATTTTTATATATAAAACTGTTATCTTTACAATCTAAAAGATTCATTTCATAATGACATATACCAAGTTTATGCTTTTGATAGTAAAAAGCAGCAATTTTATTAATTGAATTGTGAAAATTATCAATAAAAATTTGCCAAATCGTTACGTGTATCTTGCATGTAAGACGCTATACGTATACAATTCTGTTGTTTGAGAGTAAAATGTTCGTTATGACGTCACACCTATGCGATCAGGAATAGACTATATAAGTGTAACTTACCAAGAAGTTTAACAAACCACCATCCGGCGCAGCCGACTTTCCATAACTCCAAAATATCTCCCTCCCTGAAGCTCACCTCACTATGTCCAGATGCGCAGTAATCTGCCAACGCTACATAACGGCCAACCTAAATAAAACACACAATCAGTACGCCGCTCTGGTGTCGAACGCATTAAGTGCCAAACCTGTGTGGCTGGTGACGTATGATGATCTGTAAATACGTCTTCATCTTCACTGTTACTACAATCCGACGACCATAAATTACTCTCCATACTTTCATCTTCCAGTAAATTATTTGCTATATTACAATCTGTGTTTATATTCGCAGGTGTATTTAACGGTAACATTACTTTTTCTTGACTTTCAATTGAATTCATTTGGCTTAAAGGTCTAAAATATATACATATATATATATATATATATATATATATATATATATATATATATATATATATATATGTATGTATAAAGGCGAAACTTCTGCGACACAAATATAAATTACCGATGCGTCAACGTGGGATACTGTTTCTTTTTCTCGCCTTTCAATTCTTCAAGTTGATTCAACAACACTTTTTTGATCTCATTCACCCAAGTTTGTTTTTGTTCGACTGTCAGCGCTTGAATCGTGTGCACTTCCTGTCGCCCTTGCAGCCATATTTCGAATTTCCTCATGTCACCTTTGACGGATTCCGTCAAACCGATGTCGCACATTTTCAAATAAAACTTAAAATGATACGTCGCCTTATTGGTTATAGTTTTCGTGACTTGTTTGCAGAAAAGCATAACTTTTTGATACAAAAAAATGTGCCGCTGCATCGGCTTCAACCGCAACCGTAAATCACGTTTACTTTCCGACCACACGGAGAACGAACCTTGGAGCAACAGTTCACCTTGTTGCGATAAGTTAATCGGGAAACCGATTATCGCGATTTGGTGCATACTATCGTTGACTAATTTCAACACTACAAGCATACAATCTAAAGCTTGTTGAAGCTCTTTGCAACATTTACCGTTATCGGAATACCGAAGCAAGTCTTTTAGTAGCAATTGGTATTTTGTTATACGTTGTACTGGTTTTAGTAAATACGCGGCTAATGGTAATTTATGGCCTAATTTCATTTGACAAGTGTGGAAAAACATTTGTGTATCTGATAACGATTCGCGGCATTGTTCAGAACGCGGAATATTTTGACAATAATAACTGTATAAACGGTAGAAAACATCGCGCTACAAAATAAACACAAACATTAATCGTAATCGTTCACGAAACTGTTTTCAATTTACTACTTACCCTTTGTACGAAACACAAAGCGACTAAATCAGTGGACACTAAACAGTTTTCTAAATCTTTTAAGAAGATATTTGAGTGGAATTCATAAATTTCATCTAAATTCCCAAATAATGTATCAACTTTCTCCAATAGTCCAGTTGGTAACAACGTTTGGTTCTCTTCCAAATCGATTTGTCGTCTGTAGCCCTAAATTAAATCCGATTTAATCACAAACAATTCATGACTGAACGCATATTACTTACAACTAACACAGAGTCCAATTCGACAACGTACACACGTTCCGTGTCTAATAATTCGGTTAAAACGTGACCGCGTTTAGCGATCAATTCTTTATCTTGCGAATCGTTCATCGCAAAAGTGTTCGATTCGGTGGAATCAACGATTATATCCATCTATTAACAATTATTAATAATATTAACTACAAGTGGTAAGTAGAGTTTTGGTTGTTATACAAATCAGGAGCGGCTAGAGTTCTAAAGTATTCTAATATTTTAGTGAATTTAGTGATTATTTGCCGCTCCTGGAATATATGTATAACTGTAGAAAAACGTACTTTGGAGTTTTGTTTAAGTTTTTTTATGTTTCCTTTGTTGAACAGTGGAGCGCCGCCCGGTGGTTGTAAAGGTAACGCCGGTTTCGGTATCACACTTTGTACAGGTCGTTTTGGTTTTAAAGTTAATTTTTTTAAACTTGCTATACGTTTATCACACATTAAAGAGACGTCATCAATTCGTTGTACTACCTAATTTATTTATCATTAATATATAAACCAGATTACTTAAATATGGTTGATACCTCTAAAAGTTTTGATTTTTTTATGAAAGGTTCTTATAATATAATAATCAAATTATTTAAATATTCGACAATTGAGAAATGTGAATTTCAAGGTTCTGGGTTCGAATCCCAGCGGCATCCGATACATTTTTCTCAATTGTAGAATGTTTAATTAATTTGATAATAATATTCGTAATGCGATTAATATTATACATTTAAACAAATTAATGTTTAAAGTTACGCATTCACAGCTCTACGGATAACATCAGATCTAGTGTTTTTTTTTTTACAACTTACTCCTTACGAGTGTTGGCAACATTTTGATCAGTGAAACTTTATTCCGTTGCACCCCTAATTTGTAGAGTTGGTCTCGCTCAATTTACAAACTGGTGATAATCGTATTCAGCGCTGAAATGTTGGACGAAATGTGCCACAAATATAGGATGGGCCATCTGTTGGTTTCTTTCATTTAACATGACCAATGAGCGCCTTCAAACGCAAGCATACCAACATAAATTATCTGTCAAAGTCACAATATCAATTTTGTTTGAAACTATTGCATGGGCCATCTGTTGGTTTCCTTTTGAAGTGCGCGTTATTTCGACAGTTTGCAACACTGGCGCGTTTAACATTGTTCAAGCATAAAACGATCCATTTTCTTACAGTGGAGTTTTGTCACTACATAGCTATCAATGTCAAGCGCGTCAGTGTTGCAATCTGTTGTAATAACACGCACTTCAAAAATAGAACCAACAAATGGCCCACCCTATAGTTTGAAACAAAATTTATATTGTGACTTTGACAGATAATTTATGTTGGTATGCTTGCTTTTCAAGGCGCCCATTGGTCATGTTAAGATGATTATTGCGCGTTTTTTGTTAAATGGGAATTTTGTTTCTGACGTCACCAACAGGTTGAAAAATACGAAAGTTTAATTGCTACTAATTAATACACGGTGTAAAAGGGTAACAAATGGGGAAAATATGTATTCAATTACAATCTAATTGTAATGTTTAGGTTTGTTATTAGATTTATGTGAATGGAGGTATCAACTCTATTGTAAATTAAATTAAAATAATACCTGAGTTACTAAAGCTTTTGTTTCGGGTGTGATTGAATCCTGAAAAATACTACGAAACTCCTTGGGACTGCTTAATTTAAATTCACTCGCAGAAGTAATAAACTGTTGAATCTCCGTCAAAGATTGTTCCGCTAATTCACCAGACTGAGCGCATTTTTCTATTTGTTGTGACGTCAACAAGTCAACACCTTTCGCACACCATTTATTCGCCTGTTCCACAATTAATGACGTCATTAATACAACAACAAAAACACACACATAGATATCAATTAAAAAACACCTTTTCAACTCGTTCCATAAGTTCACGACACTTAACTAAACAATCGATCCGTTTCGACAGTCGATTCGATAATATCGCAGTAATCCGCGATAATTCCGAGCATTTTGGTTCGACACAATCCAGCGGGCATATACCAGGATTTTGTAGGAGTAAATTACCAGAGGCAATCACCTCTTCGGCCCTCTCAATATCGATAGCGCACAACTTTTCGAACGATGTCATTTCGCGAATTAATGTGTCTACTCGATTAACAGTTTCCCCAACTTCAGTCATTTCGGATATTGTTTTCAAATGCGAATCAAAATTTGACTAAAAACAAACCTCAATTATGAATGTTTGTTTATGCGTTAACAACTTCCAGTAAAGTACCTGGAGTTCTCGAAAATCTTGTTCGAACCGTCGCAATTTTAAACACTGTCGTAATTTCGTTGAGTGTTTTTGCCAAAACTCATCAAAAGTGCTTTCCGTCTCTTCTAGTTGTAGTAATAATCTACGCCGAAAACAAATAATAGTCATAACGCAAAAGAGTTGATACCTCAACATTTTTCAATTTATTTTTATGGAAGATTCTTATAATATAAGACTATTAATCTGAATTTGATTGTTAAAAAGTTTTTATATTTAAAGTTATGATTTTTTTAAAGTAGCGTATTGACAGCTCTAAGAATGACGTCAGAAAGAGAGGGTGTCTAGTCTTTTTCACAACATACGGTTGGCGACACTTTATTATTATGTGGTGGTACCGTTTTGACAATGACAGTAAATGTCACTTTGTTCCCGCGTGATTGTAAATTTGTCTTGAAAAAGTCTGATTGTGCATAAATACAAATTGATTAGCTTAGAGGATGATTTAAAATGAAAAAAAATAAGAAATGATGAGATCAATGCGTGAAATTTAATGATACTGTCAGTTTGACAGATAATTTAGGTTGGAAAATTTCCAAATATTAGACTGATTTTGTTTGGGAGGGAATGAGTATTACATTCTCTTTCTGACGTCACGTTTATTTTGAAAATAGCAATATTGCAATAGCTAATAATTAATAAACGATATGGTTTCAGAGTGAACCAATGCAATAAATATGTATTATATTACAATATAATTGTCATGTATAGGTTCATATTGCATTTAAGAACTATAGGTATCAACCCAATTAAATATGTTAGTGGTTGTGACGAATAACTTACCGTTCTACTGAAATAATGCTACCAATAGTACCAGGATTGTCCGATTCGCTAACGCCAGTCTCTTTATTATTCGAATAGGATTTTTCCCTAATATTAGTTAACAATAAATGGCCCTGTTTTGCCGCGACCATTATCTCCTCTTTCAATTCAGAATAGCTCGATTCGAGCTGGTCTAATAGCTGCTGCGTCGAGTCGACCGTATTCGGGAATTCGGATTCGTTAATACTTAGAGTGAAATCATCCAAAGATTTCGAGACACGTTTTGTTAATAGTGAAAAATTTTCGAGTAACTTTATATACACCAACATAAACAACAACAAAATGTCACATGGAATACGAAAATGATTATAATAGCAAAATGAAAGTACACACGCATTGCTATTGAAACAAAATGGCGCCTGGAAGTGTTTAGTTTATCTGCTAGGGCGGTGTAAATTCATTTTGTTACTGTGCGTCGATATGTTTGACTTACGATTCGTGTTTGAATCCAATCGTAATGTGAGTATTCATAATTACCGCCTAATTCTAATGTTAATTGTGTAGGATCTATATATTTGTGTAATTCTTCAACAGTGCTCAATACTATTAATGTAAACTTGAAGTCTTCTTTGAATAACTTGTTACTAACTTCAGAGAGAGCTTTTTGTAAAAAAGATTTCGGCCTTATCACGTAAACCACACGTACTAAGCCAGGAAAATACTCCTAAAAATGGAAGTACACACGGCACTTTTTATTCAAGTCATCATCATAATATAACTGAATTACATCTATAGTCTATTCCTGATCACATAGGTATTTCGTCATGAAATGTGGTGTATGAATCAAATCGCTATTTTAGTATTGAAAATGTTTCAAACAGAGCTTTTTCCTCAATAAACAATACCCTTTTTGGCACATGATTGAATATTACAGCAACATTTAACAATAAAACACTCTCAAAAATCAAATAACGCAATTTTTTTTACGTTGCACACCATAAAACTACACATTTATAGAAATAAACAAATGCGCATAGGAAACTGTAATTCATTAGAGCGGCGGCGGTGTTAAATCAAATTACATAAAAACATATCAATATCTATATTATTTTTGTATAAAACCGTTATCTTTACAATCTAAAAGATTCATTTCATAATGACGTATACCAAATATATACTTTTGATAGCAAAAATCAGCGTTTTATTAATGTTATTGTGATATTTTTCAATGTAAAATTGCCAAATCGTTACGCCCCTTAAGATATACATACAAGCCATACACTTATATGTATATTGCATATAAATGAGTAAAATGTTCGTTATGACGTCATACTTATGTGATTAGATATAGGACCATAGTTATCTTTTGCAATTAAATGTTGCGGAACTAATTAAAATTGAGTTTAAATAAAGTAAAAGCATTTGTACTCCTAATTTGATTGGTTTCGTTGTATTAAGTGGTGTATAAAACAAATGTATTTTAAAAACTCACCGATATTTTTAATAATACTGTTTTCACCGAATTCCATCGATCTTTTCGCCTATCGATAACTATATGGAATCCTAGGTCAGCCTCCGGTATACTTGAAATAACACACAGAATTAACGGAGTTGTATAAAAGCGTAGTTGTTAATACGTACGAGGAAACAGAAGTAAGGTACAGAATTAAACGTTGGTATTCAGTGTCGCTTAATAAATGAAAATTAGTGCTGTCAGGAAAAATGATAATCGGAAAACCATCCCTTGTTTTGCCCCCAGTGTTAATCGCGAACAGTTTTTGCAACAGATCTGTCACATCGCGAACGGACAACTGATCCAATTTGCTCATCTCAAATATTTCATTTATACCATCTTCTATATAATAGTTTTCGTCTGAAACCATTTGCGGTGAACTTAATATTATTCTGTATGTAATTACAGCGATTATAATTACCTGCCATTGTTATCACATAATAATTATAAGACTTAAAATTAGAAATTTAATTTACACTATCATAACATCTTCAAATGTCACAATTTTATGATGGGGGTGGCATTTTTGTTTACGTATTACCGACTGGGATAAGAATGACGTTTTTTTTTTACTCTGTTACTTGGTTCTCGGTTAGATCGCTTTTCCAATAAGATTCATTAAGTCGCCCCTAGATGTCCTCCGCTATAACTTAATTTCATCTAAAATTAACAACATTTAAATATAACAGAGCTACTTTTACAAATAAATAATCATTTTATTACCTAGATTAAATAAATGAATAAATTAACTAAACTTACATAATACATATGTGTGCTAAGAGCATATCTAAATATTTGTTGTATATATGAGATGTTTGTAGTTTTAATTTATTAACATTCATAGCATTTTAAATTACACTTACCTGTTTAGATTGTAATTAGCTACGTTTAAGAAAATATTGAAGTTTGCCTCTTTTTATGGGAAATATCGTTTTATTGAAAGGGATAAATTCAAATATAGATTAAATGTATAGTTCTTCCAAAACTCACTAGGGAAACCGGGTTGTCTATAAAATAACCAATTTTTAAAATCTAACAAAATTCCATGGAAAATAGGTTGTTCCGAACCCTAACCAGATTCAACTAGTGGAACCGGGTTGACTATAAAGTAACCAATTTCTAAAATGTAACTTGATTTTTTAAGTAAACTGGTTATATAGTTAATTTTAAACATATAAGATGTGTTAATTAATTTATAGTGTGGTTTAATAACTGGAAAAAAAATCCTTGAAAGCTGAAAATAAATAAATAAAATGTATAATATTAAATTAAAATATCAATCATTGTTTATTGCACATTTTTTTCTAAATAAAACGTTGATTATTTTATACGATACTTAATAATTATAAAAACAATAAGAAATAGTACTTAACTAATAAAAAAAATGGTTTGTCTTTAATTAAAACAAATTTGACAAAACATGTAACAATTTTTTTATTTGGTTTAAGTAATACATAGTAGATAAATAAATTGAAAAGAATATTGCACATAATAAAATGAAAATGCCTAAATTTCAAATGGACGCAATACATACGATGTTTTCTTTTTATAATAATAATAATATTAACATTTTCCAACACGTAACAAATGTGCCTTTTGACGATTTTTCATGCATTTATACACAATCATACTTAGATGAATATCTGAAACAAAATTCAGTTCAAATTTTTTTCATTTGTTTAATAATGCTGTGTTTATAAAATATATGTACAAATTTTTCATTTTAAAATGAGAAATTATCTATATATATATATAATCTCATTCTTTAGTTTACTTGTTACTTTTTCATTTATGTTTACAATGAAAATCAACAGGTTTAAACATTTATAAACAATTTTCTCATGATTTTTATATATTTATTTGTGTTTTTCTAACGATGGTAAGAAAAATAAATTAAAATAAGACAAAAATGTGAAATATTTGAACTAACATTAAGGAAATTCTATTTTTTTTTTTTTTTTTTTATGAATGGCCAGTTGTCTAGCAGTGAAAGGCACAAGCAGTTTGTCATTTTTAAACTTTTCTCAAAGTTATATCATCGTTTTTATTCATTTAAGTATTTTAAAAGGTATGTTTTTTTCTTAGTTTGCAACAATGCGAAAACAGTAAGCCAATTTTGTGCATTTATAGGTTTAGTTTAAAATTGACAGGCACAAAAAATTGTTCCAGTATTTTGAAAATTTGGGGGACGGGAGGCGGTCTGTGTGCTAAAATGTAACATTTAAACTGGCTCAAATTCTATTTAGTGTGAAATATGGTATTCGATTAAATTAAAATTGAAAAAGTGCAACTTCATGCACATTACTGAATCATTTGTATAATTTCTTTAGTCTAAACATATCGTTTATGATATGAAAAACGTTAATCATTCAAATCATATGAATTAATTTCTATTTTTACGTAAAATTACACGCATATATATACTGAGAATTTTTTAACATTTTTTAGGGTTAAGAAACAAAGTTTTTTACCCTGTATATAAATTGACATATAATACCACATATGGCCGTTTTTTATTTTTTTTTTTCACAGCTAATGAAATTTATATAACAATCAGATTTGTTCGAATTCAACCCTACGTTATGATTTGAAAACACACATTCAAGCAAACGCCATTATTTAACAGAAACCAACTAGAAATTTTAAAAATATTTAAAAAAATCAAAGCCTTTACACATCGATGTAGTCATAATCAGACAAAAACTGATCCATATATCATTTTGTATAACGTTTAGCTGAAATGTGCGTAAAACAATATAACGTAGAGTTAAATTTGGATAAATCCAACCGAATATATATTTTTTAATATATATATATATATACGCATTGCCAGGAGTTTGACTGACAACTGAAGTGTGTATTTTGTTTAACAGTTTAAGGTACAAGTCATACATTTGGATACAATAAATACACTATCTTTTAGGCACTGTGAGTAAGGCGTCACTACAATAGTTAAGTGAAGATATCTAGGGTTGCCCAATGTTTTTTATATACTTTTACAATTTGTTTTTTATATGTTTTGAGTGTCAAATGGACAGGTTATTAGCCTAAGAGGTGCATATCGGGACTGATTTGATCTTCATTAGATATACATATACACAAACATTGCGCAGTTCACACTTAATGTTTAAATTACATAAATAGTTTCTCAGCTAATTTGGTCTAACACCGAATAAAATGTTTCCCTTTCCGGCCACGTACGCACTGAAAAGGCAACACACAAATTGATGCTTTCAACAACAATTTTACACGTTTTTCAGGCAGAACAAAACGTTCAATATAAGTCGCTTTCTTTTTGTGCATATAATGCTTACGTCATCACATTGAAAACTAATCAGAATTACTAAAATTGTATATATTAACCCTAAATGTTATTTTAATCTACATTTTAAAAATCACAACGAAGTTGATCTAAAACAAATGCATTTAAAACTCAAGTTTCTAGGGTTTGGTTATATTCGGCGCGGCACGCGAAACATTAATTGTGATTGGTTGTAATATAAACCAATCAAAACTAGACTTAAATTCAATAAATTTCCGTTAAAACACCGTCTAAAGTCACTTTAAATACATAACTATTTGTTTAAAATTCTTAATTCGTATTGGTTGCAAACTAACCAATCGGAATAACAACAATCTTTATACATAAATGGCACAATTAACACTTGTTCGCACTTGTTTGGTCGTGTTACAACCAATCAGAATGCCTGTGTGTGTGTTTGTTTCGGACATGCGCAATGAATGCAATACGTGTACATGACAAATCAAATATGACTGTATCAACTAATGCTACGTTGGAAAAGGCTACAAAACACTAAATTCATTCAAGAAAAATGTACATATTATCAACATTGAAAACATTATAAATACTCATTTCACAAAGGTCAAATTCAATACAATTTATCTAATTTTCTTTTCTATCTATTTCATCCATTTTTATATTATTCATCATTTAATTGAATGCGGATATTAAAATATATTCAAACCGTTTTACAATGATTTTTTTTCCCCATAATTAAAACATTTTTCTTTTTTGCTACACAACCATTTCGACATTTGTACTGAATTTTAAGCTATGTTTTATGTTGTAAAAATGAGCATTTAATGAATAGAAATGGAACTTAAGATTATTTTAAATGACGTTTAAGATATATTGTAAATATTCAAAGTAATTTATTACAAATCAGATTTGTTTTTATTGGTCACTTTCAAACAATTAGTTCCATTTCGTCAATTACTAATTATAAATTGTCGCAGATTTGGTTTCAAGTTTAAACGGCATTTTAAATGTAAATCAAACACATTAAAAAGATATGTTACAAATTATTTATCATTTTGGTAATCGTAAATTAGTATAATTATGAGTATCGCGTCTAGATAAGTAGTGTTTACTCATTGCAGCATTACTATAATTATTCATATTAAACCAATTTCTAAACGTAAGTGAATTAAAAGATGATGTTACACTTTAGTTTGTTTTATCTATGAATATGGATACACAAAATTGAAAAGAAGCTTTTAAATCCAAAGTATATATAATAATAAATGTATCATCTTTCTCATTGGTATTTTAAAATAACTAAAAAGCATCTTTACGATTTAAATACTTAAATTGATATTCTAAGTCCTTTAATTAGAAGTCTCAAACGTTACTAATATGTTATTTTAGTTAGAGACAAGTTTAGAATATGAACTTAAGTATTTAAGACATTCGTGTAGAGAATTTCGTTTGAATTGCCGTTTAAAAAGTAAACGAAATCGTTGAAGTTTTGGTAGTGTCACCTCTTTGACTTTTTTGCTTGTAAAGTGCCCCAATAAACATTTAGTAGTGTGAGGTGTGACAAAGACGTTAGATTCGACGCGACTAGATGTTTACTGGGTCAGTAATGAAAAACATATTGGGTCAGTAAAATTCGAAACGTTTAACAATTAGATGAAAAACAAATCAAAAATATATTTCTCTTTTATAACGAATATCTATAGTATTTTATATATATATATATATATATATATATATATATATATATATATATATATATATAAATATATATATGTATGTATATATATGTTTTTTTTTATAATTTTTAAATTTTTAATATATATGCTCAGGTTACGGAAAAAGCACCATGTGTTGTACAACTATTTTCAAGTGATTCCTAAAAAATATTACAACTCTTCCATCATTATCATCGATAAAAACTAAATTTATAGAAAATGACAGTAAAATTATAGTAGATATTAATTAATAATTATGAAATAAAAATAATTATTATACGTAAATAAATGTACATGCATATCTATTACAAACAATTATGTATTTAGTTCCGAAAATCGATTTTTGGTTCGATTTCTCGATCGAAAAACTCGATTTTGGAATGGCCATATTTAAATAATTAAATATGAATTTCAAAGAATTATCTATACCTAAAAACATATATAAAAAAACAACATTACTGATTACATAAATGGCACCAATTATACAAATTATTTAATATACAAATTGTTTTTCTTTTTACAATTCATTCAAAATGCAATTATAACTCTTTCGAAATCATTCTTATATACAAATTAAAAAAAAACAATCAAATAGACACTTATACATGACGTCACAACTAACGCGCGAATATGTCATGACTTATTTGTATGACGTATGTTCAACACGTTTAGCGTTTTGTTTGTCTCATTTCTTAATTTTCTACAATTTTGACAATTCATTGTTTTATAGAATTCATATATATATATATATAGTATATATATATATATATATATATATATATATATATAATCATTTCTATTTACATTCTGGATAAAATCGCCTTTAATGCATAAGTGTCCATTGCAATAATTTCGCAATAAGACCTTGTAAACAAGGCTTTATATTCCAAATATAATCTATAAACGGCGACCCAAATCCATAAAAGCTCAGATCTTGTACAATAGATCAGAAATATCTTGCGTGATGCACAATATTTTATCTATTTGACTGCAATAAAAATCATTTTCGAGTTAAAAATATGAATTTGAGCCTTTGTATTTTTTAAAAAAAATCTTTAATATTTGTAGTTTTAACGATCATTTTTCGTTTTAAAAAAAAAACATTCTGTATATTTTTCGTGTATTTCTCAATACACTGACTGACCAATACATATTTCGTTAACACACCACACCAAAGTTAATATCATAATTGAACTAAAAAACTTTGAAAAAATTGACATTTTCCCTCGAACACAGCTCGATATTCGGAAAAAGCATCTCGAAAACACAATTTAATGGCATTTTGACAACATTACGTCCATTTCAGGTCGAATATAATAAAAATAAAAACGAAAAAAAAAAACCTAACCTAACTAATTATGAATACCAGATTCATAGGCGAAACAAAATCGTAAAAAATCAAATTCAAAAATTTATAATATATATATACATATATATTATTTGACTAGGTCAAAAGATTTTTTGATTTCAAATTTTCGACGAAAAAATTTGAAATTTGACTAGCTCTAGAGTACCTACAAAAAACGATGTTGTGTTTCGGATTTTTGCCGATAGATCGAGCTGCAAGGATCAATCAGTATTGATCAGTATTTTTCATTTATCACATAATTAATAAAAGTTTTTTTTGAAGAACAAAATTAATTCACAAAATTATGAATATGACAATTATACACTGAAATATTTTATAACAGCAATTTTTAAGTACTTTTTTTTGTCGTCAAATCTTCCACTTTTTTTCAATCACTTGTAATAAATTTAAACACTCGATTATTTTCGGTCAGTCACAATATTTCAATTCCCGTTCAGTTTTTAAATTCTTTTTTGTTTTATCAGTCATGGAGGAGTAGTACTTGTTTATTCATTTTGAATAATTTGTTGTTTTTTGTTTTGTTTTAATTTTAGAAACTTCGCGCGCAACTGTTTTGTTTGTGTGTTTGTTTTTTTGTAGGTTATGGCTGTTCTACTAAAACAGGCGCTAGTGAAACAACTATGTTGCCCATCCATCACCGATTCGAGATCGTTTCAACATGGGCCCAGTGTCGTAATCAGAGCTGTGTCGCTGATCTGCACATCCGGGTGAGGGCATATTAGTAGGTGTTACACTACCTACACAAAACACATAAATACCCTTTGTAATAAAACAACAACTTAGGTGCGATATGTACATACAATCGCCTATTTCGAGCCTATATGAAATACATTTTAATTGAATTTTGTTATTTAAAGCACTCGTATAGAATATATATATATTAGTATTTTTAGCGATGCAAAGCGTGTTGTGTTTATGCATTTGTTACTTTCAGTTGCTAAATTAGCTACAATAGATTAATAATAAGGAATTTGATTTCGCTTTTAAACTATGTATATAAACAAGGAAAATATACATAAATATAAACTCAATATACGGTTGCAAATTTATAATAATAATAAGAATAATAGGAAAGATGCACGTGTCGTTTTTAAATTTTTTTTATGCAAGTTTTTAAAATTCTAGAATCACCGTATTTTTTTATTAAGCCTCTAGTTTCGGAGATATGAAGATGTCAAGATTAGGACATTGCAAGTAGATAATGGGGTTATTTTATTACTAGATGTTGGCGCACATTGCTGTTTTGTGTTCTGATCTGTCATTTAACTTTTCTAGTTTTCTTTATACGTTTTAAACTTTACAATACGCTTTATTTTTTTCAAATCAGTATTTTTCAAGACTACTGTGTATCAGTTTTGTTTACGAACGAGGTCGAACTTATTAAAAAAAACCTAATACCATACTAACAAAATTATTTCTTTATTTTTACTTGATTGGCAACATTGTTAAATGGAAGGGGAAGCGAAAAATTCAAAAATCTAGTATTAAATTTCAAATGTGAATAAATATTTCATGTAAACGTTTTAAAGTAATTTTATGCATTATATAATAATAATAATAATACAAAATAATGATGTATATGTTCTTAACGCCATAGCAAAAGTATGCATCTTCCCTATTGTGACGCCTACGGTCAACTTTCCCCTGTCGGCCATTTTAAAATTTGTTTCATCTCACATTTCAATTAAACGTCAAGCTAAAGGAGTTTAAAATGTGCTTTTAAGGTGCGGAAAAGAGTGCAATATGTAGAAAAATGTGGTGTAATTTAGTATTGAGGTTTAAAACGAGCCGCATATCTTTTGAAATTAATTAATTCAGATACTTTGGTTCATTACGGAAAGTCTAGTGTATAACATATAACTGGTAGTTGCATTTAAATATATTAATTATAACTAAAAATGGTTTTAAAAGTGCTTTTGAAGATAAAGAGTGGAATGCGTGAAAAAAAATTATGATTTTGTCATATAAGTAGTATATATGTTGTAATATATGCTGGGCCATCTGTTGGCTTCTTTTTGAAGTGCGTGTTATTTCGACAGTTTGCAACACTGTGTCAAACCTCCGCTGTAAGAAGGTTGCAAACTGGCGAAATAACACGCACTTCAAAAAGAAGCCAACAGATGGCCTACCCTATGTGTGTGTGTGTGTGTGTGTATATATATATATATATATATATATATATATATATATATATATATATATATATATATATATATTTCTGGTATTGATATCGTATTGTCTTGTTTGAACAATAAAGAACATGGTTAATAAGCATCTATGACGTCGTGCAAACTGAGAATAGCATTGTTTAACTTACCAGGTGTGGGTGTGATATGGCCGGTGGAACTGGGCCGCGGCAACGAATGGTGATTATGCGACAAGTTCAACGAATGCCCGTGCACATGATGACTGCCTATCGTACTCAGATGCATACCGCCGCCGCCACCACTGCTCGAACTGTTACTGCTGCTACTTCCGTTCGTCCCGCCGCCCCCACCGCCTCCGCCACCCATATGATGGTCGCGTGGCGGGGAAATCGGTTCACTTTTGATTTTCACTGGGAGCGGTGAGGTGGGCGGGGGCGGTGTACTATTTGAAACAGCTAAATGAGGAAGACCACTACGAAAGAAAATATAAACATTTAACGGCAATTTTTTAAACGATTGGATCCAATTGATGTATTGGAATTCATCAAGTGTGTACCTCGAATGACTAAGCGATGATACTTGGTGTGAACTCCACGTTATTGATCCTAAACCTAGTTCAGGTCCCATACTGAAGTCCTGTGCACTGAAGGAAGATAGTGACCCGGGATAACTGGACAGGCCCGGTATCGAAGGCGTTTGCAACGCCACCACCGGTGTGCCCAATGAAGACTGATTTCGATTATGCTTTAATAGAAAAATCAAAACAAGACAAAATATCCGATTAAACAAAACATCAATTAACCCAATTTACATCAAATATAAATGAGATTATAGTGATGTGAAAATGATTTACATTGTTGGCAAAATGCTATTATTTCGAAAACGCTTAAATTTAAACTAATTCTGAAATCAACACATGGTTTAACACCTGGAATTGTTATATTATTTACGAATTAACATTTTGTGCTTTGCTTTGAAATGCTGTAGCTAGCTTATAAATGTACATTTAATTTCTACTATAGTAGTGAATTATGTTAACAGTATTTTCAGCGCCGCCATCGGTTAATTCGCGAAGGTGACAATCACTTCTACACATCACTATATGTTTATAAAAAAATAGCAATATATATATATATATATATATATATATATATGATTAATATAGGAAAAAATCGATTTTCGAGTTATAAAAAAACATACATACATACATCTCTGCGAAATTATATATATGATGTTGACTAGCAAATAGGGCCCGTTCAAGTCCGGGCCAAGAACCTAAATTGGGCTGTTGTAAGTGAATAAAATTAACAGAAATTAGCAAGAGTGTTTAATCATAATTAAACAGTTTCGTTTACAAAGATGTAAGTATGCCCGTTCGCCTGTTGGGACTGGTCGCTCAATTATTCTCACACAACCACTGCGTACTAGGGAGTAGTTTACACATGTGCCGCTTCACAATAATCACAATTTAGTTTTAACATTAAAACACACTTTAAGTTTCCTACTGTAAACTGGGTTTTAATTAGCGTATTTGACATACCAACGGAAATAAGTTTAAAATGAACCTAAATATGTTTAGTTGGACAATTAATCAGTAAACAGTAAAGTAAATCACAAAATGTTGTATTACATAAGTTGAAAATAAAAATAGTTCTAAGTTAGAGTACCAGTCACCATTGTCGCTAACGTGAATTAGTAGTTATTTATTTTAAAAGAGAAAAAACCACACACACACATACATACATCTCTGCGAAGTCTAGAATATTTTTTTAAAACTTACTTCAGAATATGATAAATCTTCTGTGATATTTGGACCGAGTGGAGTTGGAATGACAACACGTAGATTCGATCGCGAGCCGGGTGAATGTTGTTTGGTGTGCTGAAGCGGTTTCGACGAGCCCATTTGGGGTCCCGGACTGGGACCCGGTGACGGTGACCCGCAAACGCCCAACGGTGACGCCGAATTCGGGTAGCCATTACTCATCTCGATAATACCACCACTTGGATATACTGTAATAAACATTCAATTTAAAAAAAACCAATCAAAATCATGTTATGCTATTCTAGTTTCTTTTACTTGTACACAATACGTGATACTTCGTAGTGAAATTCTTCTTACATTTTATAAATAAGTCTATCACATAGGTATTTCGTCATGAAATATGCGTATGAACTAAATCGCGGTTTTAGTATTGAAAATGTTTCAAAGATGGCACTAACTGTTACTTATCTCAATAAACAAGACTCTCTTTGGAATATGATTGAATATTACAGCTATATTTAACAATAAAACACTCTCAAAAATCAAATAACACTGTTTTTTACGTTATACACCACAAAACTACACATTTTTTTAGGAAACTGTAAATCATAAGAGCAGCTGCGGCGTTAAATCAAATTTAGATAAAAACATATCAATATCTATATTATTTTTATATAAAACAGTATCTTTACAATCTAAAAGATTGGTTTCATAATGACGTATACAAAGTAGATGGTTTTGATAGCGAAAATCAGCGTTTTATTAACGTTATTGAGAAAATGGTCAATATAAAATTACCAAATCGCTACGCCACTTTGGAACGTTTAACTCCGCCCCTTAAGATACAAGCTTATGTATATCTTGTATGTAAGACGGAGATATACTATACAATTCAGTTGTTTGAAAAGAAAAATGTTCGTTATGACGTCATACTTATATGATTAGGAATAGACCGTATAATAGAATGACTTACCCGAATCAGTTTCCGAAGAGGAGGGTCTGGGACTAATATTTGTATGCGCCATTTGTGGACTTGACTGTAATAATGATGAATCGCCATATGAACTGTTTACTGGTACAGAAACTGGTAGTGTATAATTCGATGTGGTCATTCCCACTTGCTGCAACAAATTCAAACAATAATACTAGATTCATGCTATAACACGCGTAGCGCTAGTGTCGCTTTAAAATAGCGGACGCCATCTTGTTGTATGTGATAAATGTCAAGGTCAACCGTTCAATGCAGTTGCATCACAATGAATGTATAATATATAATAGATTTGATACAATAGCTGTATATTAAAATCTAGAACAAAAAACAATAGCCACGTGACGTCATTCTATGAGAATCTCGTCGAATGACGTCACGTATTAACTCAAACTTGTGTGTTTTGCACCATTTTTTATCGCGATTTTACCGCAAGTGTTGATAATCGATTAGATACAAATTGACGGTTGATTTGATTGTGTATAAATACGGATAGTAAATGTAATAAATATGAAACTTACTCGTTGTCCATTGATTTGATTTCTCTGCAACATCAGTTGAAATTCCTCGTCGATTTTACTGTATTTGGCTTCGGTGCGCGGTGTGAGCTGATAATCGGCCTCTGGTTCCGGACTATCCGGACTCATAACGCCGTTCTTATGCTCCTTCTTGTTAAGTGCCTGCAAGTGTCAGTGGACACAGTTCATGGATACGGGCTGCCTTGCGGCAATACCAGCGTACCCAAAATAAACTATTGCCTTTATATCATTTGATTCAGAAAATCGAAATGATACGTTCGAAAAGAAAAATTTATTAAACACACACACACATTCGCACACATGCGCAAACTTATCGTTGATGTTATTTTATGAAATATGTTCCTTAAATTTACAAAAACACTCATTTTTATTTCATCAACAGTGTTTTTGTATAGACAAATATACGACGTTTAATTATATATTTTATGGTAATATTCTGTATCTTATACAGACATTCTATAGCATTATACAGACTTGTATATTCTTTTAATAGGTATAGATTCCACTTATACAGAAATTCTATAACCTTCTTTAGACTATAGATTCATACAAAATTTATTTCAATGTTTTAGAGCTTATAGATCTATACAGAATAGCACCATTAGATATATTGTATAATATATATGTTTAATTTTAATAAATATTTATTGCCATACATCTGCTATTTGGAATTGAAGGAACATATTATTAATTTATAGTAAAATTTTTATAAATTACAATTCAATAAAGTTAATTACGAATTGTATTTCATCAAAATAATTACTATTAAAAAAAAACGCCAGAATGTTCAGTTTTCGTTATTTCTTTGTTAAAACTCAATTAATTTAGTATTAAATATAACTAAACAAATAATTAACTTCAAGAGAAGATTAACCTCAAATATGCTATTTTAATCAAATAATTTCACAATTCGCTATTTATTAATATTCATTTTAATACTTATTAATATATATATACATATTAATAACTATTAAAATGAATATTAATAAATATCTAATTGTGATTTTTTTTGATTAAAATAGCATTTTTGAGGTAAATCTTCTCCTGTCAGTCAAAAGAATGTTATATTGTCTAAAAAGGACGCTAGATGGTAAACTAGCAATAGGAATGTGATTAATTACGATTTAGTGACTTGAAATGATCTGCGGTGATTTAAAATGCAGAATTGAGTGTTTTTAATGATGAATAGAAATAAAAACCGCGCAGTTCAAGTCGAAAAATCGCATTTGATGTTCAATAAAAACTGATCGATTTGGCGTTGTTGTATCTGGTTAGTTTCGGCAAAGAAAATGACCACTACAGTTAGGAACACCATTGTTGCTGGACTAGATATACCTCGATAATGTTCTTATTCGTAAGTGACTCGTGCGGTTCGTTATATTCCGTGTATTTAAGCAACACTTTGTCCATATCGGTGCTGGCGTACTGGTACAATTTGTTGCTCGAACTGAAGATGATCAAAGCGATCTCGCAGTCGCACAACACCGACAGCTCGTACGCTTTTTTCATGACGCCGAACTTCCGTTTGTTGAACGTCACCTGACGATTCCTTTCGTCCGTGATCCGAGATATTTGTATTTTTTTACGACCCATGGCAGCAATTTTGAGTGTAAACTAATCCGTACAGTTTTCAATTGAAGATTGACCACTGGAAACCCAATTCTTCTATCCTAATGTTGAACCCCCGGATCAGGCCGGTTTTGCTACTGTATTTGATTTTATTGATGCGGATAGATCGAAACTGGATTGGTTAATCACTAGCAGGCACCTGGAATATATTCATTAATTATTTTTTTTAAAGATTATAGTTTAATTATACATAGATAGAAAACATTTGAGGGACTCCACCAAAAATACAATTTAGTCAAATAACGACGTTATTACAAATGAACTCAAGTTCTTTTGTTGTTGCTTAGAGCGCAAAAGTGATTTATTAATTATGTGACAAATCTAAATTTGTTCTGTAACGATGATCTGTAAAATGTTTAATTGAGTTGCAAATTAAACATTTGTGGAAAAAATCTTGTTTTTAGCAATGAATATTCCTTAAATATGTATTCATTATAGAACTACAGGTTTTGCTTACGGAATTGTAGATGTACTCACAATTGCAGCATAATAACCCTTTCGGAACATATATAAATTGACGCATAACGAGAATATTTATTTAAACACATATTATAAAATGTATAACAATTTAATTTAAACTAGCATAGAAATGTAATTCTTTCAACTATCAGTTGGTAAATCATCATGAAGTTAGCAGTTGGACACATCTGTAAGTCTGTCGTGAAATGTAACTATGTTCATGTTAGTATTTATAAATTTGTGACGAAAGTACAGATTTACGAATGTATAATTATAAAAGGGTAACGTAATTGATAAAAATGTAAAATAAAATAATGAAACGGCGTAATTTGCTTTGTAATTGAAATGTCGAATATTGTGTCTACGTTGTGGTTACGCCACTGGTATAAAGTTTATTGAAACTGGCCGCTTGCTGGTGCCATATTTATTATTTACGACTTTTTTGTTGAACATTTTCTTCCGGTTGCGGTGTGCAAGATGTTCTGTATCGAGTTCGTTCGTATGCGCATGTCGTCTTTATATACACGAATACACGTGTTACAGGGTTCAAATCCCTACCTAAACAGCACACAGCTGCATATGTTATGAGTTAGCAATACCTCTCACGGGGCCACAAAAAAGAAACTCCACCGGAAACGGTTGAAATTCTAGTTTCGGAAAGAAAATCCAACTAATCTTATAGGTGATAATGCATTTTTGGTAAACATTTTAAATTCTTAGAATACTGAGTCCGCCCCTGACCTAAGTTTAGTTACTTCTAAAGCTAGTTCTATACAAGGTAACGCGGAACAAATGAATAGATATTTCTAGTTGAATCTCATCTACATTTTTAGTTAGTTAGTTAGTTTCTTTCTTTCTTGAATCGCAGATACATACATACATAGGTAGTTCGTAAGTCGTAACATCCCGGACATTTTCACTTATGTGTGCGTCTGTATTTGTCGTGGTGCGCAGAATCATAAACAGTAGCAATTCAGTAAAACGGGAGACCGATTATACGTTTCAACATGTCGTGAGCGTGACTAATAATTTTTGGGGCCGCGTGCGATGCGATGATGCTGCCATCGCGGTGCGTCGTACAAATTAACAGCTGTAGCTAGTACACAACGCGTTCATCTTACAATTTCTGCTCGGTTTTAAGCGTAACCATCAAAATGGCACATTGTAGTTCCACCTTAGTTACATGGTACGTCATTAGGACGCCTAGGAACTGATATACAATACCAATAGTCGAGTGAAAATTAGTTCAATCATTTTAAAAATAAAGGTTAGAGTAAATACATGTAACTAGTGTTTGTGTGTGACGTCATAAATATCTTATTACCTTCTGAGTGGCTTCATCTCTTGATAAAAGATATATAACGTCACACAAAGTTAATTAGAGATTTATGACGTCACACAACGGTAACATGTATTTACTCGAACCATTGTCTTTAAAATGGTTAAGTAATTAATTAGTTTGTATTGAATAATGGTATTGTACGCCAATAACTAGATATATTTTTTTACGTCACAATGACGTATCTTATGTAACTATTATGTACCATTTGAGATACTTTCCTGTAACTCTTTATGAGTGATTGCAACTTAATAAAACATGGTTACTAATGGCACACTGAATACAAATCGCCTTATGTGGTTAAATCAAATAACTGCATACAATATAGTGTGTGACGTCATTAATTTTGTAATAAAATGTGGTTTCTATGAAATAATGACGTTTAGAATGAATTGTACCTTATGGTTCATTCCAATAACTACAAATAACTTAGTGTGTGACGTCATTAATTTTTAAAAAAAGGAACAAATGTGGTTATTATGAATAACTAGTATTAAAAATCACCAAATGTCTAAATGAATTAGATTACTAAAATAGATATTTCACAAATACGTAAATTTATGTTAAAACAATCGCTTTACAGTAGAATAATTCATGTTAAACTTTCTCTTATCGTAAAATCAATTTTCAGGATGCTGAAACTATCTAAAATGGTATATTCCAATTAAAAATGAATATATATGTATACTAAATCGTAGATTATGTAATTATATATATATATATATATATATATATATATATATATATATATATATATATGTGTGTGTGTGTGTGTGTGTGTTTAAAAAGGTATTAGTGCGTTTTGGACATCCCTGTAGCGTGATGTGGTAAAGTCGGCAACTTCATATTGGTTTGGTATAAGGTACTTTGGTTGGTTTTTATGTTACGGCTTACGGGGGTAAGCAGTAAGTACAGCTTAAGCAGTGTGTTCTATGACAGAAAGCACGTGGTCCGTATGCTCTCCTGTAGTCTGTTTCTATTTTTAACTATTTTACTCCATGCATTGGCTAGCAGCCAATGATCATTGGTTAGCTCCACTGTTTTTCTCTGGGATCACTTTAAAAGCGAAGTATGCACATTACACGGTGGCATTTTTCTTTTTATTTAAAAAACAAATACGCTCAAGTAGTTCTAGCTAGCTAACAAATTAATTTTCAACACAAATTATCTTTGTTTGAATATAATTCGTGTGTCCAATTGTTATGAGTGCACTAAAATACGTTATTAGAGATTGAACAGTCAGGAGTCAGTCGGTTTATGAAACGAAATAACGCATTTTAGTTAGTAGTCGGTAGTCGCGTAGCGTAATAAATGAACTAGATATTGCGCAACAGAAACAGTACTACATAGAATGGAATCTGTGCTCTCGTTCGCATTTACTAAACAAAAGATCGTCCTGCGTAAATAAACTTATTAATACGTTCTCAACAAAATTCATCGCGATTTAAATATTTATTTTTATTTTATTTACATTTTTCCTTTCCGCTTACCGGAAATTCTCGATAAATCGTTGCTCATTACACTTAGTATATAATATTCTTATTTTAATTATTCGTTGATTGCGAACATTGCTACAAACAAGCATTGCCAACGCCAATGCTTAAAGCTCATAGCGAATAAATAAATAATATATGTACTATCGTCTGTTTTTTGTAAGAATGCAACGTGAGTCTTTTTATAATTACATGTAATATACTTCTCATAGACTATGGTCTATTTTTCTTAAGAATACAGCGTTGTTCTTATGAAGTACCTTATCGCTCTCCCTTATGAGGTATTGCATCATCTTTTTCAAACAAAGGATAGCGCTTATGTTATGTTAGTGAGAGCAACAAGGTGCGTCATAAGACTAACGCTGCATTCTAAAGAAAAGCAAACTATATATATATATATATATATATAACAAACAAAATATCACTAATATTTTTAATAGCGGTCGATTGAAAATGTTTTCATTTATCTTATAATTAGTTTAAAAATGTATAAATAGATGTCGTTAGAAACTACGATTTTGTCTACTTCTTTTATTTTAGTTTAAGTAATTATTAAATATTTTTAACGGTGTTAGGTTTATATTTAAAAATATTATATATAATTGGAAATTGTTGTAGTTTTTTTTTGTGTTTTCGAAACATTTTCTAAAGTCTATAGTTAAGGTCGTTGCCTTGTTTAGGGTGGCAATAATTCCGGAAATAAAAGACTTAGTAGATTTAAAATTCGAACGGTATGAATTGTGTATCTATAAATTATGTATACTAAATTTAGTGTCGATCTGTTCAGTATCTTTAGAGGAGAAGCAGCGACAAATTTTGGTCTTACGAGCGAGCGACGGCTAAGATCTAATGGGTATATATGAGTTATATATATTTTTAGATTCAAGGCGATGAAAGATGAACTTTTTGTTAAAGAAATGTTTCAATCCGAAATACTTACAGACAAAACCGAATATTTTAGCTATTCGTTTGTATGTCTGTAAGTATCTCGGATTGAAACATGTCTTTAACAAAAATTAGGAAAGCCGAAACAACTGTGTGTGTGTGTGTGTTTTTACGGCAATTATTAATATGTATATTAAAATAAAACAATATTGTTATAAATGTCTTAAAACATATTTGCTAAATCACCAAAGTGAAGCAAATTTTGAATTGGCATAGCATATTGAGTCAAAGACCTTGGTTCTCACTACATTTGGCAACAGTTCTAGACTGAAGCACGAAATTTCAACTAAGTCCAACAATTTTAAACACACAAACTATCAAAGTCGAACACAAACCATTCGTTGTTACAACAAATAAAACTGACATTTACAGCTGTATTCAAATCCGTCACTTACACCAGTGTTATTAGTGCACTAATACACTATATAACACTTAACCTATACTCAGCCTTAGAAAACAAAAAACCTCACTTATAATTTATATGTACTTTTAAATATTTACACATTCACATAATATATTATTTTTATATCCTACACCTAAATCATAGTAGAATCAAAAACGTTCATAGTTGAAAATTGAAACTAGCATGTGACGTCACACAATATAAGTTTGTTATTCGAATACTCTATTTTACGCTCAATATGATTTTAGATTGTAGTTAAATATGTGAATAAAAACGCACATATTGTTTATATATTTGTTTAAACATATAAAGTTTGTATTGAGAGGGTTAAAAGCGTTTATTTCTAGTTATGACAGCAAAATTGTTTAGAAGCACTGTATTTAACTCTTTCCGTAACGAGAAATCAATACCAATATCCTGATAAACCTTGGTACTACCTGATTAAATTTAAATCATATCATCACTTGGTTATTATTAATTTAAATGCAATTTAAACTTTCAACAAATTTGCATCTAGGAATGTTTGGAATATTCTATGGGGGTTAATGTTTTTTATATTCAAATAAGTCGTTAAGTTAATTATATTTCATGCGAAATTGTCGATTCAAAGTCAATTTGAATTTCATTTTGAATTACGCGCCTAATAATAGATCAAATTTATATTAAAACTTAAAATATAAGCAGAAAAGTAATTGCAAAAAACCAAACCAGACATTTAAGTATATATAATATATATATTTAAAAAAATATCCCTATTTATCTCAAATTTGAACTCGTCCACCGTAAAAAATAAGAGCACAAAATTAGTTTACAATTAAAAAGAGAAAAAAAACGGATTATAAAATATATAAATCACAATATAACAGCTGAAGGATTTAAGCTGCGTTAAAATTCGTATTTTAATGAATAAACAAGCCTATATGTATATCTTAATAAAGTTTATTTATAACAATAACAGGTTAATAACACATAATAGTGATTGGCTAGACATAATTTTAAGGTTATATTCAATGTACCGGTGTTCATATCATAAGACTAAAGATTGACCTAAACTTGTAATATATCCTAACACACTATGCAAAAGGTAACAATTTATTGATCGTCTCGGTCTCGGTTTGTTTCCGACATACAGTACAGAAGGCACAAGGCCGATCAAGGCCATACACAAGGCTACATCAATTTTATTTCAGCGCGGCGATTCAAAATCTCAACATTTACCACAACCCTAACATCAACCAAAACACTTTATTTCGTATAACACACACACACATTTCAAAATCAGAACAAACAATTTTTAATAAAAAAAAACTATTTCGTTTCCGAAACAAATCTATTATAGCTCAAAACCCCAACATTCAGAACGATAACTCAAATACTCAACACCACCAACACAACATTAAAAAACAACTCACTGACACAATTTATTTCGCAAAATTCAATTCGACTTTTAAAATCTAATAATACTAAAAAAGCTCACAAATTCACTGTATTTTTATATAAAACAATTATAAATAAACCCTAAAGACTTTTAGTTCATAATTGAAACTAGATTTATCATTATAAACTCCAATAATATATTAAATATACTGTAAATTATTCAAAATATATAAAATTCGACTTAATATGCATAGAAAAATGAATAAAAACCCAACAGTTCGATTTAATGTTTGATTTAACCTCAAAATGAATACAAAAACAAGTAGAAATGCGTCGGTAACCTAACAAACCGCTAGCTGATATAACCTAAAAGTCCCGATTATATATTTGGGAATGTCTGTATGTTAATATATGTTGATAAAAATCCCGTCAGAATTGTTTATATTGTCTGACCTTTTTGCCGATAAGTGTATAGCGTAGCGGTTTTTTGTTATTATTATTTTCTATAGAAAATGATTACGGTTATCAGACAAATAATTCTACCGGATTTATTTGTACGAAAAATATGAAAATAATTTTTAAATACGCGAAATGATCAAAATTGTGAATTGTGCACTCTAGTAATAATTATCACTCGTGTCTATCTGATTATCTTATCACGAAGTGATATTATTGTTTAATTTATTATGTAGAAGGGGATTATTATTATATCTTATTCTATGTCCAATTTTTTGCAAATTATTATTTTATGGTTCGCTTGTCGCGATATATTGTATTTAAAAAATAATAAATATATATATATATATATATATATATA
>JADQWA010000120.1:223737-227500 GCA_018344505.1 Nebria ingens riversi | reverse complement strand
GAGAGAGAGAGAGAGAGAGATAAAGACTAAATAATAGAGTAATCACAAACATGTAACATTGCATATTATTTTCATGTAGTATGTATCTTTCATATGTGTGAATTGTGCGTATATATGTAAGTGAAGTGTGTTTGTGGCTGTGTAAATATGCCTGTAAGTGTTGTATGTGTATGTGTGCGTTCCTGTCGTCCCACCATCCACTAGCGCCTAGCTAAGCAGCGAACGAACCCTAGCGACGTGACCGTCAGGCTGTCAAACAGCGTCGCTAGCGAGCAACACTGAAGCGCAACCCTTCCCACCCCGCGCTCCGAATGCGTCGTTGTGCGTTCCACCTAACCTAACCTCTAAGTAAAGTATAGCTAAGCTAAGCTAAGCTACCTTTTCGACGAAACGAAAACTATCACATCACGTTGTCTGAACACGCTGGAGCCGGCACATTTCCGGCCTCACCGAAACATATGTTTTACAGAAGAGCCCCATCCAAATACCGCAGCCCACAGGGCCACGGAGAGGAGAGATAAAATTTAAATGTCAAGACAGATGAAACTGGCGGTAACTAACTTTTCTCCACCCGGAACGGGTGCGGAGCAGTAGGGAGGGGGTGGGGGATGTAACCAAGAGGTTCCAGCTGAACTTTATCAATTTATATACTTATTTTTTATTTGACATACCTTGAAGACAGTTTATTTAAAATAAAAATATATGTTTTCGACAACATACCCGTTTAGTAATAAGCGGTGATATTTTATAAAATATCGCATTTATTCACATTTACCGTTTTATTGTATACAAATTTTACGAAATAATTAAAAAGAACACGTTCAAAATGTTTCACACAATCCTTAAATATTATTTATGAAATGTATTTCGACAAGTTTTTTATTTTTTAAATTGAAAATGCTTGATTTTAAAAAAAATAAATACAAAAATCGCTGGCACATATGGTCAAGTTTAAGACACACGTACGTTTCACGTTCATAAATTAGTTCAAAAGTTGGAAATATGCATTAGTGTGTGTGTGTGATGTCTCCTGCTTCGCTTAGAAACAGCTGCAACTTCATACCACGTGTGTCCCCGCCATGATAACTGCGCAGGGAACATAGGGACCAACGGTGCCTTACCAGCCTGACCTCTTTATTACACAACCCCGTATCACACCACCACACAACGCACACTCAGGAATTGTTATAAATTCAATAAACTAAACACACAAATGAATTCTAGTTAAATTCCAAAAAATATGACGTCATTTTATAACAACAAAAAAAACCCATCAGTTTTGTAACTATAACATTTGTTGCTGAGTGACAATCACCTATTACGTCCCTGTCTATTATAGAACAAGCGCCTGCATGTCAGACGCACACTTTACTTTAGGGTTATGTAAGTTACTCGCAGTAGTCATTCGCAAGTTTATGTTTTCGATATATTTCAAACTTTTTCTTTCTGATCAGAATAATGTTAAGTAATTACTTTTAAAGGTGTAATTACCGCAGACAATCAATTATTATGCATTTTCAGTTTCGTTTAGGGTAAAAAACACAAAAATCTTATATTAAAAACAGTTTTTTTTTTCATAAATTAATATCATACTTAAATACAATTAAAGCAATGCGCTACATATTGATTTTAAATAAAACTAACTTTGTAGTTTAAAGCGGAACTATCAGTGTTTTTAATAACATCGTAATACTCAAATTTACACAAAAAATATATTAAACAAATATGTAGAAAAGATTTTTATTCATTTGCGGTTATTTACAAATATTAATAACGCGGTTAAATAATTTAATATTTGATGCATTAACAATAAACAACATTTTAAAATGTCGTACTGACCTTTCGTAGTTTTAAAAATGGTTACCCATCGTAATCTGGAGGTCAAATCATTATCTAGTAATTTTCCCGAGTGTTTTGTATATCCCTTAAAGTCCGTTTTACACAAAGCTTATTCGTTGCACAGATTCGGCTTTATGTTGGTGGTATATAATACCGTTCGTTTGTTAAATGTATCTTTTATCTGTAAAGATGGGTTCAATTAATTTATTTACCTTGACTTTAAAAGGAAAACAATATTATCTGGTTTTCTGTGCTAGCCAAGTAAATATTTATATTTACGTAATAAAATAAAAAGATAAGAATGAAATTTTCAAATTTCAAATTACATATACTTGTTGAATAATATTTTAAATAATTTTCATTTATTTTTTGAAACGCGTTTACTAAGATTAGGTGTGAATTTCCGATTAAAACTCATAATTCTAATTCAAGAAGTTCATTTTTTTTAATTCAGTTACAAACAACTTTTTCATTATTTTCATTTTCACTGAGAAACGAATATTTATATCGTTTAAAAACGGCTTTGTTTGACGTTTTGTATTTAAAATGGAGGTCAAATTTGAAAATAACCTAAAACATTTTTTTCACCCACCCTAAAACAACTATCACTACTCTACGAAATTTCATTAAGGAACGAATATTTATATCTTTTTAAAACGACATTGTTTGACGTTTTGTGTTGAAAATGATGGTCAAATTTGAAAATAACCTAATTTTTTTTAACTACCCTAAACTCACTATCGATGCATCACTAGTCAACGTAATTCACTTAGAAACGAATATTTATATTGTTTAAAAACGACTTTGTTTGTCATTAGTATTTAAAATGGTGGTCAATTTTGAAAATAACCTACATTTTTTTTTACTACCCTAAAATCACTATCGATGCATCACTAGTCTACGAAATTCACTTAGAAACGAATATTTATATTGTTTAAAAACGACTTCGTTTGTCGTTAGTATTTAAAATGGTGGTCAATTTTGAAAATAACCTAAATTTTTTTTGACTACCCTAAAATCACTATCGATACATCACTAGTCTACAAAAATTCACTTAGAAACGAATATTTATATTGTTTAAATACGACTTTGTTGGTCGTTTGTATTTAAAATGGTGGCCAAATATAAAATAACCTACATTTTTTTTTACTAAAATCACTAGTCTACGAAAATTCACTTAAAAATGAATATTTATATTGTTTAATAACGACTTTGTTTGACGTTTTATATTTAAAATGGTGGTTAAATTTGAAAATAGCCTACAACATTTGTTGATCTGAACTAAAATCACTATTGATACATCACTAGTCCGCGAAAATTCACTTAAAAATTAATATTTATATTGTTTAATAACGACTTTGTTTGACGTTTCATATTTAAAATGGTGGTTAAATTTGAAAATAACCTACAACATTTGTTGATCTGAATTAAAATCACTATTGATACATCACTAGTCCGCGAAAATTCACTTCAAAATGAATATTTATATTGTTTAATAACGACTTTGTTTGACATTTCATATTTAAAATGGTGGTTAAATTTGAAAACAACCTACAACATTTGTTGATCTGAACTAAAATCACTATTGATACATCACTAGTCCGCGAAAATTCACTTCAAAATGAATATTTATATTGTTTAATAACGACTTTGTTTGACGTTTCATATTTAAAATGGTGGTTGAATTTGAAAATAACCTACATTTGTTGATCTGAACTAAAATCACAATCGTTACATCGCTAGTCTACGAAATGAATTAAAGTACTTGTGATTATGAATGAATTAATACGAATGCGGGTATGCTGGTTTTGAAGATTAAATTGAGACCGTTTTCAAGTAAGTATGATATGTATATATAAATAACACCTAATAGTCTGCGAAAAAAGTATATTTATATTAAAGTAGAAAATAATTTCCGCTATTT
>JADQWA010000120.1:193737-221237 GCA_018344505.1 Nebria ingens riversi | reverse complement strand
AGAAATGCGTACATACAGCGGCATCCTTTGGTAAATTTCCGAACTATTATTAAAAACAGACTTATGAATATTTAGGTATCAGTATTCCTAATGAATATTTCAAGGGCAAATATTTTACATACATACACAATTGGGCAAGCAAACATGATGTTATTTATTAAACAATATTCTGTAATGCTTTAATATGAATAAATGATGATAGTAATAATAATAAGACACTTACCAGCAAGTACAAGTAGTAGGTATAAGAAGAGTGACAGTTGGATTCATGTATATTCCAAATAGGAAGATCAGTTGCAGCGAACATAATTGAAAACATCTAATAGCACACAGCAAAATGTTTGACGATCATAATAAGACACCCACAATTTTGGGATAGTTACGAACAAGAAGGCACATTTATGACGACTTTATCATCGAACACAACAAAAAAAACACAAAAAACATACGCACTCTGTTGCAGAGTTACATCCTAATGGCACATAATACATGGTCACTCGTTTCGGGGTTGAATAACGTGATATTTACAAAGTCACCCGGACGGTTTTGCGTTTGTTGTTGATTACTTGAGTGTACCTCCCTTTTCCCTAACCATTATGACGAAGAACACACTTGTTTTACTGATAACCTCACCGTTCCGCGCACCGACCTATGTTAGAATGTGTGTTCCACACACAGCGAAGCGGCAATCCACACACACACACACACACATGCACATACAACGATTATATGTTCTTGACGCACTGACGTCAGCATAAATTGATCTCGCCGAAGCTTGCTTTTGCTAGCAGTTACTTCAAATTCTCAAACATATCACACCTCACCTCTTTACACACTATTTAATTTTTTTTTTTAAAAAAAACAACAACAAAAAACAAACCAACCATCATCCAAAGCATATCTATCTAGCGTATTATTTTCTTTCACATTATGATTGAATAACATTCACATTTCTCGGTGATGTCATACCTTATGACATCATATATTAACTGCGAATATTTAGTGGGACAAACAACCTTGGTTTTGAAACCCAAAGGAAAACTCGAAGTCAATCAAAACAACATCTACTACATACTTTTATTTGTGCCACCATCTTCAAAACTCAATGCACACATTCAATCATAGACTCTGCTCAGGCAAGGTAAGTTTGTGGTTACAAATAATTACTTCTAATGAAATACATATACTCATATAATAAATGTCAAATAATACAAGCGAAGGTTAAGTTCAGCTTTGCTTAGCAAAATTTATTTTATTTCATACTTCGAGCATCAAAACTGTTGTTCCGAAAAACAAAAGTACTTTGCTATAAAAACGTTTCTATATAAATGTCAAGCCCTCGAGAGCCTAAGCGATAAATGCGCCTGATTAACCTTATCCAATAAATATAAACAGACAATTACACATTTTCTAAAATCACAATAAAAATAGTGAAATATACAAACTATAAAAATATCAATAACTAAAATACACACATAACAAATTGGTTTATTAAAAAAGACACTATAGACATAAAAAATATAGTTAGATTTATTTGTACTTATTTCTACATACATATTATTCTATATAAGTGATTATTAATAGATACATTGAGTTGTTTTTTAATAAATTTTAAAGTAATAACATGATAAATATTAATTAATTAGGTATCATTATTAAAATATCTAATGTATAAGTTTATAACATTAAGACAAGCTGACAATTCTTTTGATGTATATTATACGTAAAAAAATGTCTACCTAACATTTTATTACTTGTTTTCGAAAGGTATAAATTAAAAATTGCATTTATTACGATATTATCGATAGAAAAACTTGAATTTCTTTATAATATTATATCAATAGACAATTTAATTTAATTCTTTATTAAATATTAAACAAAACGTTGACATTTTTTGTTGTTTTTATATTATTAACTATCAATGAAAATTATTTTAAATTTCACTAAACAGTATTAAATATTTATTACCAAACCAAAAAAAAAAAAACATTTTGAACGTTTCTATATATGGCGAATAAAAATCTGATATAAATATTTGACTGTGTCAAAGTTAACTTAGTTTCCTGAAACTACGTAGTCAAGGGTATACACGTGCTGTAACTGAAAAATTTACAAGGTGTATTTTCATTTTGGAAAACTGTCGACTGGGAAAACTGTGTGGGCTCACATTGACGTCATAGACTAACGAATTGTATAACATTAGGACGTAATAATATTATGGAATGTAATATTATTTTTTATGAAATAAATGTCGCTTTAAATTGCGAACATATCCAATTTTTCAATTATTTTTGCTATATTTCAACTATTTATTTAGTTTAATACAATATTTAATTTTAAATAATGAAATCAATTTATTGCTAACAATTTGACAATAATACGAAATTAAATGAATATATATAAAGGCAGAGCAGAGTCTGACTTATATAGGCAAAAGTATAAAATCAAAAAATCTAAATGAACACATGTATTGGGTTAGATTGTTGGTTAAATATGAAGCGCAACAAAATAAAATTGCGCCTAAAGCTTTCAAAATTGTATTTATTTACTCAAAGAGATTTTAGACAAAATAATGGACTTTACTGCGTACGGGTTATTTAGTCAATTCTTTCGAAATGTTTGGACTTTAAGCAACTTTAAGCTATGAAATGCAAAATCGATTTGGCCGATTTGCTGAAGCATGCAGTGCATTCTTCCGGCGTAAAATCGAAGCTAAAGTTGACAGATACCATTAAATTCAAATAAATAAGCGGCAAATTGTAATTCATCAACAAGTTATTTCATAATATTCTTTAATTTCATTTTACATATTACAAATAAATTTTATATTTTAATACAGTTAATTATTACATATGAATTCATTGCGACCGTATCCCGTTCCGTTATTTGCCACCCCAACTATGAAATTTCACCTTATTTGTCCGTTTGAAATCGTCGTTATCCTCAAAATCCGAATAAACATCATTGTTTTCAAATTTTCTTTTGCCGCCCCAAGCATTGAACGGAATTCGGCTAGCTTGTATTTTCTCTGTGCCGATTGGATTGGTTCGTTTGCCGCCCCAAGCGTGAAACGGTAACTTTTTAATTTTATCCACCGTTTTCACGTCACTTTGTCGTTTAATCCACGGTTTTTCAACTTGTCTCGACAAGCCATCACAATTTCTCAACATTTCGCCAGCGTTTTTATGCAACAAAACCAAAAATAACGATGGTTGCCGAACGCACTCCAACAAATCGTTGCGCGTCAGTAAATTAGGGTTCAAAAAACGGCGTTCTGCATACGAAATGGATGCGTCTAAACCTAAACATTTTTTAATATAAATTTTAAGTAATCTACATAGAGTAAATTCGGTTAATTTTAGGTTTTCGTTTATTTGATTTGAAGGAATTATAAATCCGCGTAGATTAGTCATTGCGTTTAGTGTCGATTGGTCTTTAAAATCAGATGGGTCGATGTTTTTTAAGTGGACGTTGTTTACGTCGTTGAAGTTTTTCGATGTTCGAATTTTGCTTTCTGTTGATTCGTTTTGTGTGTTGTCTAACATTGAATCCAGTTCATCCAGTATAGATTCGATGCTTGATGTGTTTTTTGGACCAGTTCGCATATTCTGAAATGTATATTTTATTTAAATTCATTTTGAAATCTCCGAAACTCTAAGCGCGCCAACTTCACACTTGTGCATTAATCTCTAGACCACTCCAAGTTATTCTATAGTGCGAACATAATCTATTTTTAGCTCAGAACAGTCCAGAATAAGAAGTTTTCTACTCAAATGCAAGTATCAGTTTAATTGTGATTAATAATACATGAAATAAACATATTTATTATATTTTGTTTTAGTTTTGTTTTCATTTTGGTACAATATTTAATAATAAATTTTGACGCAAATGGAAAACAAATCAACTTTTTTTATACATACCTCGCTCGTCTCCGAATATTTTTCAAAATTATCTTTTCGTTCATCAAATTTGCTAAATTCACCGTCCGATATAAAATCGCCATCTATTCTCGATGCAGTAATTTTGTTTTGAAGAAAATATTGGAGCAATAAACAAAAAAATAAAATTATCCTGGAAAATAATTTTTATAATTATATTTTCAAAACCGAAAACGTATTTTCAAATACATATATAAATAGACATGTTCAAAACGACGTTCAACGAGAGACACGCTCAAACTTACGTATGCCGCGAAATAAAATACATTTTTGTCGAGATCCAACACAATGTTGTTGTAAGCTCGAAGTTACGTTCTTTTCTGAATCATGTCCATTCGCATCTATCCTTTTATACATTTATATGTGTAGGGTGGTAGATATATATATATTTTTTTTTGTCCCCGTCACTCCCCTATCATTATTACATTTGTGTTTCTCTGGACGTGTTAGTACGTGTTTATGTGATTTGATTTGTAACACTGCGTCTTTGTTTTATATTTTTCCTTTTTATGAAACTCAAATTAAATTATTATATACTTTGAGACACTGAAAATATGTTTCGGTCTTATTTTATACGTAAAATATCAATATATATTAAAAAATATGTATTTAATAACGCAAAATGGGGTAAATTAGAAGGGCAGGGGTAATTAGTAAACGATATTGTTATTTATTTTATATATTTATATATATTTGAATGTATTTAAAAGTGGAAATCCTAATATATTTGTATGAAAGTTATACCTATTTTGGTTTAACATATTTAATTCAACAATATATTGTTAAATAATTTATATAATAATTTATAAATATATATTATTTTTTTTGAAAAAATCTAAGAATAACCGTTTTTTTTTAAAATAAATTTATGTGTAGTAACGCTTTTAGTGGCTAATTTTTAAATTATATCATTGATCTGAATATAGAAGTAGAACGACGTGTTCTTTCTAGAACATATAAATGTGTGTTTTGACTTGTTTGTGACCGGCACAAACAAATTGCGTAGTGTTGTGTTAACACCTGTATCTCAAATTGGGACAAAATGTTGAGTTCAAAACGAGCAAAATTTTCGAAAAGTGAAACAAACGAGACTGATATATTAAGGTTGTTACGTCGAATCGAAACGTATCAGGAAGAAATCGATACGTTGCAAGATAAAACATGTCAACAAATCTTAAAAATTGAGCAAAAGCTCGAAACGGAAAAAAAACCGATTTATCTAAAACGCGATGAAATCATCAGTCAAATACCGAATTTTTGGCTGACTACGGTATATTTTCTTTGTTACGATTTTTTGTTTAACCTCAAAATGTGTGCTAAATGTTCTTCCAATCAATAGTTGTTAAACCATCCTGAAGTATCATCCTTACTTGACGATTCTGAGGAAGAATATCTAATTTATTTATCTCGAATTGAGGTACAAATTATTGAGAATGTTTTAGCTGGGTTTAAGTAAGTTTTGTTCGTATATTAATTTATTAAACAAATGCTTAAATATATATATATATTTTAGGATTATATTTCACTTTAAGGAGAATCCTTATTTTGAGAATTCTATCTTGGTTAAGGAATATTTTAATACGAAATCAGGTGAGTTTTTGAGAGAACTTGTATGTCGCAATTGTAGTAAAATTGATTCCTTTGCTAACGAATTAAATGTGTCTTTAGATAAAGATGGTAAAACAGTTTGCCAAATAACATCTGTGCCAATTTTATGGAAAGAAGGACAAGATATTTCGGGGAAATTAAAAGAAAAGAAATCGTTTTTCTATTGGTTAACTTCGCACGAGTTTGGATCGAATGATATTGATGTGGCGCAGGTAATACAGACATTGTTTTGTTGTTGTATGAATTGTTTAATCATCTAGAACGAAATTCTAACAAACCATTACGTTTTATGTACATGTATGAAGAGTTAATTGTGTTGAAATTATTTTCATTTCAAATCATACGAAACATTGATTACTTTATTTTAAAAAAACAGTATATATTTTTATTTTATTATATAATTACTATTAGCAAACAAATTAAATGTTTCCAGGTTATCAAAGATGATTTATGGACCAATCCTCTTCACTACTACTTATTAACAGATACCGAAAACGATGAAAACAGGTACATTTTTCATTGCTTTGAAACAAAAAAATTATTAAAATAATCATTGAACCCGTATTTTATTCGAGTTAATCATGATTAATATGAAATTTAATATAAATAATATAAAAACATCTGCAGTGGATTGCACTGAACTTTCTTAGACGTACTAGGCATATTTTGTTTAGATAGAGAGGTTATTAAAATACAAATTCTAAACAAAATATGCTTAATACGTATAAGAAAATCCAGTGCAATACACTGCAGATGTTTTAGTCTTTAAATGAACTAAGAACCTAACAAAATATTTATATATAATATTTTTTATATTTTACTAACTATTAAAACTTTTTTACACTAGAACTATATGTCATAAGTATAATTTCCTATACCTACGTAACCATGGCAACATAAATAAGATAATTTAAAATTTAAATAGCAATTTTCTTGTAATCTTTAACTTATTGAAGGAAATTTTCAAACAAAAGTTGTGTATACCATTAATATCTTTCATTTTGAATACTAGTATATTTTCTGTTAGTGCAGCCGTTTTGGAGATATTGTAGAATTGTCAAAAAATAACTAGAGTAAACATGCACTTCCGGTTTGATTATTCTTTTCAAAAATAGGTTTTCTTGCGAGCCATATACAAGTTTAAATTTTAAAGTTTCATGATTATAACATTGACAGTTTTGGATGTAGAGCGTTCTTACACACACACACAGACAGACGGAATTCTGTAAATAGTCAAACTCGACTGAGGGAAGGTCAAAAAGTGTATTTCCGTTAAAATCTCGAGTTCGAAAATGTTCATGATTACAATACTTCCTTATATACATTCGTATAAGAAAGTAAAAAATAGGTATTAGAGAAAACAATAGGGACTAAAAAATTTAATTTTTTATGAAAGCTTCCTAAAATATAACTATTAGTCTAAACGTTATTGTTAAAAATCGTCTATATTTAAAGATATGAATGATTAAAGTTGCGCGTCATACGGATGACGCCAGAGTATCTAGTGTATCTTTTTTTTACAACTTAAAGTTGGTGACACTGTCTTACGAGTGTTGCTAACATTTTGACCAGATAGTAACAATAGTTAGATTGTATTTAAAATTTTAGCGACGAAGATGACGATAATGACGTCCTAATAATTGAAGACAGTGATGACGAGAAAAAATACCAAGACGATCCAGAAGATGAGGAATCTGATAATGATAGTGAAGAGTATGATAGCTTAACGTCTTCAGAGAATGAAAATCATGATAATTAAATTATATTTATGTTTTTGTGTTAGCTATTTATGTGTTTACCGACTGAGTTATTAAGGATGCTGACTGATTTATGTATGTTTTTGTAAATGTGATGTAATTTTATTGGATACAAATAAAGTATTTCGTTAAAATGGTGTAATAAATATATGAAATGTGTGGGTGTATGAACAGTGCGATTTTGTACAAAATGACGTACGTAGAGAACTAAATGAGACTTCGAATGAAAGATTTAATACGTGGGTGTGAGGATACGGGGTGGTCATCGGAATAAATATGATTGAGAAGTTGCGGAAAAGAACAGTTGTGAACAAGCGGATTAGAAGAGCGTGTATTACGAGCTTGATGAATCTGAATGAAACAAAAGAACTTTGTCAAGATAGGAATGGATGTAAAAAGGTTTTCTGCCACCCCATTTGATGGGAATAGGCATGAAGCGTTTTTAAATGTTAATAACTGTAATTAATATTAATTATATTGGTACTCAAGTAAATTATTTAGACAGTGTGTGTTACTCGAATTGTATTCATTAATTTGGGATGCAAATATAGATTTCTGAACAGAAACATCTGCTGTGTATTGCACTGGACTTTCTTATACGTATTAGGCATATATTGTTTAGATAGAAGGGTTATTAATAAATACCTACTACGTATAAGAAAGTCAAGTGCAAGACAATGCAGATGTTTTAGTCCTCAAATGAAACAAAAACCTAACAAAATATGTATATATAATGTTTTTAATATGTTACTAACCATAAGTATAACTTCTCATACCTATGTAGCTATGGCAACATAAATAAGACAATTACAAATTTAAATAGTAATTTTCTTGTAATCGGTAAACCTTTTGAAGAAAAATTTTAAACAAAAGTTGCGCATAATATTAATATCTTTCATTTTGAATACTAGTATATTTTCTGTAAGTGTAGCCGTTTTGGAGATACTGCAGAATTTCGAAAAAATGACAAGAGTAAACATGCACTTCCGGTTTGAACATACTTTTCAAAAATAGAAGGTTTTCTCGCTTACCATGTACAAGTATTAATTTTAAAGTTTTATGATTATAGCATTGGCTGTAGAGCGTTCACACACACAATTCTGAAAATAGTCAGACTCGACTTAGGGAAGGTCAAAAGATGTATTTTCGTTAAAATCTATGGTTCAAAAATGTTCATAATTACAATAGTTGCTTATATACATTCGTATAAGAATGTAAAAAGCGACAGTTTTTAATGTTTGACTGCTAGGGAAGCGTTGCATCGCCGCCACTGCAATACAAAAGTGTAAAAAATAAAATGACACGAAACTAGCGGTGCAACTAGCAAACTAGCGGCCAGTATTATTAGATACGTTGTGTGACCAAGTTGACCTTGCTATTTAAAGGATTTCTAATCTAAACATTTGTTGATAACTCGCTGACTGTCGCTGACAGCAGCAAGTGCACAGAAATTTATATATACCCCCAGTTTTATTGATTTATCAAACAAATCTAGTGTTTCAACAGATTCATATTTATTTTAGCACAATCACTGACAATCACAGTTGTAAGATGAAACTCGTCGTTCTGTTTTGTGCATTTTGTTCTGTGTTTTTACCAGTGTCAATTGCTAGCGGAATACGAAGATACCCCCTATTGATGCCAAATGTTCACCCCTCAAGGGTAAGTTTTCTATCATTTTCGCCCTTCTCAACTACTTGCTTAATTACATTTATATAGGAAATAAATCACAATTATTACCCTAGATTCAGAATTCAATTATTGTTTATTACATTAACTTTTTTAATACGAATGTAATCGCAATTTCAATCCTATTTTATAGTTTTTTCTATTACAAATTCATTTATTTTCAAATTTTATTGCCCAGTATCAGAATAAATTCTAATTTATATCGATTTAATTAATTTTACGCTAAATTATATATACTTATAATATTATTTCATTTTATAAATAAAAACATTTATTTTAAACATTTATACACTTCGTCTAGATTAATTAAATTTATAATATTACATTTCGCAAAATTTACAAAATTATATCAATTACGTTAATATTTTAGGGTTCCATATGTTGTCTAACATATTTTATTTATGTTTTAAATGTTTAACAAGTTTTTGGGTTGTAAAATTACTTTACAACAGGAAAAACCTTAATTTTATGACGTCAATATGTATTCTATGTTTTTATTTAGAGGATATCTATTAATTAAATTCGCGTAAGCGCGTATTTATATATTTCATCAATCTATGATTAAAACTTTATCATATTAATAAAGTGCCCAATATGGTATTTATAAATATAGTTTTTGTGCTTTTTTTTGATTATTTCCAGCCAGAATTATATTTGTGTACGCCTATCAAAATTCTACCTGATAAAACTTATTATATAGGTAAGTTATTTTAATTAAATTCAAGTACAAAATACTTGAACAATTAATTTTGTTTTAAAGTTGGTTTCGAACCAAATGCAACAATGGACACGATACATCACATGCTCATTTACGGCTGCAGTAAACCTGGAAACATGGAAAATACTGTTTGGTGAGATTTTTTTGGGGAATTCCGATGTTATTGTTCGCGAATTTTTTTTTAATATTTATTACAATTGGAGTATTTTAGTTTTACTCAAAATTTATGTTTATATTTTTAGTCTTTAGTTGAGAATTATTTTTAGAAATATATGACTAATATAAATTTATTATTTATTTTTGATTTTAAAAACTTAATTAAATTTAAAAAAAACTTCAATCAATGAATTTTTGCTTTATATTTAATCGTTTTCAGGAACTGTGGAGAAATGTCGTCATCAGATACTTATGAAAAAACTTACAGCCCTTGCTCTGAAGGATCTCAAGTATTAATTATTTTCAGTATTTTTCCTATTTTTTTATTTTATGTTATAATTATTTTAGGTCATATATGCATGGGCTAGGAATGCCCCTATGCTTACGCTACCGAAAGATGTAGGTTTTCAGGTTGGAAAAGGATCTGAAATAAAATATATCGTTTTACAAGTTCATTACGCCAATATAGACAAATTTAAAGGTTCGTAAGCATAGAAATGCTAAAATTGTTTAAATATATGATTAAAAACTTATTTAATTTTTATATTTTCAGATGGAAGTAAAGATAATTCAGGATTGCATTTACATTACACGGATGTACCGTAAGTATCCACTTTTGTATGATTTTTAAATTTAATTCTACGAAAATTACATCAAATATGTTTATACATTTATTTAAAAATTTATTTTAGTGTCAAAAACACATTTTGACTTTAATATATGTACTTAAATTGAAAGTGTTTTTAGATTTATTTATGTTTTGATTAATTTATTTAAAAGCACAAAATGCGACACGTTTCTATTTATTTATACTTTCTTATACGAATGAATATAAGGAAGTATTGTAATAATGAATGTTAACGGAAATGCAACTTTTGACCTTTCCTGAGAGATATATCATAACTAACAAATTAGTTTAAAATTGTGAAATTAATATTATTTTAGTAAGTTAGTTAATTGTTCGTTATAGCAAACCATATCTAGCCGGTGTCATTTTACTTGGCACTGGCGGTGTTATTCCACCGAATTCCATCACGAAAATGGAAGCAGATTGTAAAATAACGGAAGAAAAGACAATTTATCCATTCGCGTATCGATCGCATACACACAGTCTCGGTAATTAATTGCGCTAGATTTTAATTTCACGAATGTGCAAACGTTTTTTTAATGGTTTAAGGCAAGGTGGTATCCGGTTACCGTGTGCGACCAAATGAAAATGATATAGACGAATGGACCTTATTGGGCAAACGTAACCCATTGACGCCGCAAATGTTTTACCCAGTATTCAACACCGAACCAATAACTTACGGCGATCGATTGGTACGTTCTTTGATCCACACAAACACGTCATAGTCCTTACTTACTTTTAATCAAACTTGTTTAGGCTGCAAGGTGTACAATGGAAAGTCATAGGTCATCAGCAACGCACATTGGGTAAATTAAAACGGTGTTTTTGTACACTTATTCTTATTTCCACTAGACTTTAAGTTAATTTTAATCATAGCTGCTACCTTTCACATAAGTATGACGTCATAACAAATATTTTACTCTCAAACATCAAAATTGTATAACATCTCTGTCTTACACATAAGTCCATGACTTGTACGTATCTTAAGGGGCGGAGCCAAACTTTGCGAAGGGGCGTAACGATTAGGCAATTTTATATTGAATAATTTCCCAATTAAATTAATAAAACTCTGATTTTTGCTACTAAAATACACACACATGTATATATATATATATATATATATATATATATATATATATATATATATATATATATATATATATATATATATATATATATATATATATATATATATATATATATATATATATATATATATATATATATATATATATTTCTGTGGCATGATTCATACACTTTTTACATATAATCATATAGAGTGTAGTGATGATTCATGCCACAAAAATGTTCTTCTTATGTGAATTCGCCTATAATATACGCCATTATGAAATAAATCATTTAGATTGTAAAGATAACAGTTTTTTTTAAACTACACGCTATAAAATATTCTAAATGCAGAATTTAAGTTGACTTTCGAATGACAATCAATGCGAAATGTTTAATTTTAGCGCAACGAACAAAGATGAAATGTGCAATTATTATTTGCTATATTATGTGAAAAAGGGCAAACCCTTAGATATGAAGTATTGTTTCACGCAAGGACCTCCTTATTTCTCTTGGAAAAATTCCGAAAATCACTTAAACAACATTCCCGATGAAGAAGCCTCCAGTCTTTAATTTATTGAAATAAAATATCACAAAACAAAACAAACACACACACACAAAAGATCTAGACATATTCAATTCGGTGAAAGAACATTGCGCACCCAGTTCCGTCATATCCCTACCACAATCCGCCCACTTCCACTCTTAGTGTGTGGCAATAAATGAATAAGTGGCCCCGCCCATTTGGTCAATGCGCAGTAAATCGTTGATCTTTCGCTGAATTGAGTATAGGAATATAATCTCTATATCGATGTTGACCCAAATTTCTTTTCTCTATAAAATATATATACATATATAATATATTTTATTACCAAAACTTAACAAATTTATGTTTAACATTATAATTCTTCTAGAACAAACTTAATCATTATAACTGGGATGTTATCAGTTATATGTCTACCAACAAAACTTAATTTAACTGTAGGTGAAGTGACTTAATTTTCTTTCTAACTAATGTGGTGGACAGATAACGTATAAGACCCTAAAAATGTTAGTCAATTGTTACTTATTTAAATAATTTATGTCCACCTTTTCTAAAAAATTTATTTATTAAATCTGTGTTCTTCCTTATTGTATAAATGTGTTTTTGAATATTTTAGATTATTGTCTGACAAATATATTTAATAATCTTTACTGCAAATTATTTTTCATTCAAACTCCATATACAAGCAAATTATGTTACAAAGGTATCCGGATTCTAATTTTTAAATTGTCCCGCCATTTTATATTTGGAAATTATGTTGCAAAAAACAAAAATTATTTCGTAATTCACATTCAAAAGTTAAGAATTGTTATAATAATCGGTATTTAAATTAGTTATTTTATTTAAAAATCAAATACATTTAAATATTGGTAAATTGCGTTGATTACTCATACGGGAAATTATAGAACAACATTACTCACACTTTCCCAGATTGCGCCAAAACGGATGTCTCTTTCAGTACTTTCGGTAAGTGAAAATTATAGAAAATCTATTAATTTACACTTAAAAATAGACATTATTTAAATTTAAACATATATTACATGTATTTGTAACCGAATGCTCTATTTTTATTTCATTTTAAACCAATTTTCATTATGTATTTGTTTAATTTACATAAATCAAATCTTAGCCGGAGTAATTCAACATGTCAGATGTAAATTTAGTAATAAATACAAAATTTCTATTTAAATGTCATTCTTAAAGAATAATTGATTCGTAATAAGGCTCTGGATTATTTGAAATTAATGAATAGTTAGGTTATTATCGATTTTTAAATAGAAAATTTATATTCGTAATATTAAGAAATATTTTTATACTCGACAAGGTAAGTTTCATGTGTCTTTTTGTCCATAATTTCGGCTTTTATATGCTTAAAAGAGTAATTCACTGTTTTTTTGATAACAAAATGGCTACCGATTCGTGACGTCATTAATGCCCTAGGCAAATGTTATATTTCGATTCCAATGGCTTATAGATGATATTTGCAACCTAAAGCCCTATTTTACTTCATATTTAACCATTTTAATAACATATTAAACCAATTTTCATTTTGTGTTTGTTTAATTTACATAAATCTAATCATAGCCGGGCAATTTAAAATATCAGGAGTAAATTTAGAAATATATGCAATTTTTCTATTTAAATGTTATCCTTAAACAATATTTAATTCCTAATAAAGCTGTGGTTTGTTTGAAATCAATGAAAAGTTAAGTTATTATATGTTTTTTAAATTGAAAATTCATATTCGTAAAGTTAAGACATTTATTCACATCATTAATTGCCTAGACAAATGTTATATTTCGATGCTAATGACTGATATATGTAAACAATTTGTATATTTGATTTGAATGTTTTATTTTATTTATTAAAAAACAAGAAACTTTAAATTAACATCAAATTTGCATTCGTCTTAAATTACAATTTAATTTCGGTTTACATCTAAATTATAAACAATAACAAAAAAACTAATTAATAATTAACATCAAAATCTTGCATGTGTGCGTCTAGGAGCCACCATTTATTCATAAAACCAATGTCAATTATTCGTCCGAAGAAATTCAGATACGATAATTGCAAATAATCACAGGAACATTCATACACATTACATATTTCACTGTGATCATCCACCCACATAATCGATCCAATTCCTAAGTTCATTCTTCGTAACATGTTCGCGTTGTAACATTTCTCCAACAACTTCAAATGTTGCAATGATCTCGGTTTGACTAAGCTCGGATTTACTTGAATAACTTCATTATTTGCTCTGTTGAAAAAACAAATTAGAAATGTCACCCAAACAACCACCCTGTAAATTCGTTCATTTACTTCGCAACTGCATTTCGGAAACTTATTGAATCTGGATTGGTTTTATTACAATAGCCTAAATAGATGAAAGCAGTCGCCAATGTGACCGCTTTTACCGGACGATTTTTAGCGTCAGTTGTCACATCAACCACTACATCCTTATAGTCGGTGAACAATTGCTTCCAAAATCTAACCCATTTTTCAACGATGGTTCCTTTGATTTTAACCTCAAATCTGTCAAAAGATTTGCTAATTTTAGAGTAATTAATCTTTTGTGACTGTCTAGCCCCGAATTTAAAACTCATTTTTGAATTTTGAGCACGAAGACGTTTTTACATCGAAATATTGACAATTTATGTAAAGATTTCATTTAGTTGCCATTAAAAGAAACTTAAACTAGGACAATTTTAAATGTCAAACTTCATCATGCATTTATTTCATATTTGATTAAATTGACTATTATAAATTCGTTATCAAATTCGTTGTTAATTATACAGAGAGTTTAAATAGTTTTATATAATTAATAAAATTTGAATATCACTGAAAATAAAATTATTTGTGCTGAGTAAAAGGGTCTTTATGTTTTTTATTTATTATATTTCTTAGAAATTGTTATTACTAAAAATGTTATTGATTTATTGATGCAAATAAGCTTAAAATTTATCAATACACACAATAACAATTAATAATAGTGTTAATTTTTGCTTTAGAACTTAATAAATTTAAAATGTTACAGTGTGCACTAGACTTCTGCGCATTTTTATGTTTTTATATATTGTAACACGTGCTTTATTGGTTTTCTGCACGGCCATGCTTGGTGCACGTTTGTGATGTGTTCGCTTCTAATGTGACAAAAAGGCACATGTAAGTGTATTTAATTGTTTATATTAATTATAAAACGTTAATATATGAACCGATCCACTAATTAGTTATATAGAATACAGAATATCTTATGCACTTCTTATGATTTTCTGCGACTTTATGTTGTGTCCAAAAGTGTTGTTTGACATATGTTGAAAATGTTATTTTCACATGTATTTTATTGTTTTTAAATGTGACATCATTTTTATTCGGTGTATTTCATATTTTCATTGATTGTATGAAAAAATATTTATTGATTTTCTCCAAATTGCGGTTCGACCAATATGCCCCTATAGGGGTCTGAAGTATTGGTGTTTCGATTCATAGGTGCAATATTGTGTTTGTTTTAGGTTCATATTGGTACGAATTCGATTATAAATAATTTATTTAAGGCTTATTTTGGTATTTAATAATCTAATTGCTTATTATTGCGTAATAATTCATTTAAAAAAGGTTATAGCTTCAGATGTGTGAATCATTAACCTTACATTTAAAATCATTGTAAATTTCGCGATTTCTAGAGTTGTTATTTAGATTTAAAATAATTCGAGTACGAAATAGAGTATATTTTAAGACACCACGCATCATACTTTCTTTTCAGCTCCAGATCTTTATATTAAATTTTACCATAGTAGTTAATGGGGTTGAAACTTTTCCGAAATTATACAACACACTTTTTTTTACATATATACATAACTTAATGCGTATTCCCATTAAATCGGGTGGCAGAAAACCCTTAACATCCATTTGTATAGTTTTTTTTTTGAATTTAAATATGATTTGATATTTTTGCGGCAACTCTTATTAAAGCAGGGAAATAATTGAATAAAATTGTTTTAATCATCCCCAATTGTAATTTGGCAATATTAATTAAATTTGATGCGTTCCACATTCTTAAACATTTATGTAAATTAATAATAACACGCACAAAAATACTAACGAAAGTGTTTTTTGTGTGTTATAGTAATTGATATCGAAATGGGGCGCGTTACGTACGCTAAATTGATTGAGCTGCAAAAGCAGCCGCGAAATATTCGGAACATTAGCATTCTAGCCCATGTCGATCATGGAAAAACATCTATAGCAGATCTGTTACTCGCAGAGAATGCTATATTTAGCAAAAAACAAGCTGGCAAACTAAGGTACCTCGATAATCGACGCGATGAGCAAAGCCGCGGCATAACCATGAAAAGCTCCATGTATTCGCTACACTTTAATGACACCCGCACTCATCAAGACTATCTAATTAACCTCATTGATTCACCCGGCCATATCGATTTTACATCTGAAGTCTCAGCGGCCACCCGCATTTCGGATGGCGTTCTAATAATCGTTGACGTTGTTGAAGGCGTTTGCCCACAGACTGTTACATGTTTAGAACTCGCAATTCGTGATGATTGTAAGATGGTGTTGGTTCTAAACAAGATCGACCGACTTATACTCGAGAAAGGTTTGAAGCCTGATGACATATACCAGCTTCTAACCCAATTAATTGAAACTGTGAATGCGCACGTTGCCGAAATCCGATACAAAGAGATGCAAGTACGATTGGAAGAAATTGGCGAACGCACAGATGACGACGATAGTGAATTTGACCCGCGCGACACAAACGTGATATTCGCCAGCGCTTTCGACGGTTGGGCGTTTCGATTGATTGATTTCGCGAACATACAGACCGCAAACGTCAAGACTAACCCCAATGATTTAGAAGCGTTGCTCTGGGGCGACTTTTACTATCATTTTAAAGCCAAAACGATTCTACATGGCGCTCGTGAGCACAACAAAAAACCGTTGTTCGTGTCGCTAATCCTGGACAACATTTTCCAGATGTACGAAAACGTAATGATCGAGCAGAGTCAATTCAAGATAAATAAGATGATTTCGAAATTAGGGCTGCGCCCTAATTGTCGCGACATGGCCAGTCCGGATACTCGTACACAATTGCGTGCGCTAATCTCTGAATGGTTACCGTTGGCGACCGTTTTATTTGAGACGTCAGTCGAGAAATTCCCGTCACCCACGGAGATTACGCCAGGAAAGATTCGCCGAGTGTTACAGGAGCAACAATTACGCGAAGAAGATCGCATATTCACTGCGGATTTGGAAGAAACTATAGCGATGTGTAATACTAGGGGGCCTGTTATGGGTTACATCACTAAAGTGTTCCCAATCTCTATACATAATAAAATGGAGGCGTCCGTCCAACACAGCGGTGCTATGATTGATATAGCCGCAAAACGGGAAGCATGTCGTAAGATTAAAGCATCGCAAGTTCGAGATGCGATCGAAAAAGCGCAAAACGCCCTACTAGGATTCTCGAACAAACTATCCGTTATCGATAGCTCACACATCGAATTATTAACCAGCGTATTTCCACGCATTACTGGTAAACCGTCTGTCGCATCAATATCACTGGACACCCCTAGTACATCAAAAGAAACATTAACTTCGGACACTGACGCAACATCCTCATTTGATAAAACAGAACCAAGCACATCGACAGATGATCTAACCTATTCTATCTCGGAATTGATGAAACCGCTTGATAAATCAGTGATTGCGGAGTCTGCTGACGATCCCACCACTCTTATTAAAGTGATGGAAATGGTGGAACATCTCAAATTAGAAAAGAAAGAATCGGATGATGTGTTTAAAATCCCTGGCTCCCAGCATGAAGTAGTTGCGATGATACGCATCTTTTCTGGAACGTTGCGCCGGGGTTCCAATTTGTATTTAATCCCTCCCACTCATAGTCCAGCTTTGTTGAACAACGCCGCCGACGTCAATATGGTGCACCACGTTATGCGTAGCGTCATCAAGTTCCCGGTGACCGAGTTGTTTATGATTCTCGGCAAAGATGTTGTGGAAATTCAAAGCGCTGCGGCTGGGAATATTGTCGGTTTGGGGCAACTGCACAAATATGGAGTTATGGTCCGCAGCGGCACTGTTAGCAGCACATTGGATTGTAACCCATTGATCGAAACCAGTGAAATGGCGGACCCGTTCTTCAAGTGTTCGGTGATCCCGAAAAATATTGATGATTACCCTATATTAGTGGCCGGCTTGAAGATGTTAGTCCAAACCGATTCGTGTGCCCAGTGCGTATTGCAAGAAAATGGCGAGTATGTACTGGTCACCGCTGGACACGTCCATTTAGAAAAATGTGTGGAAGATCTTGCCACATTCACCGGTATTGACTTTACACTTTCCGAGCCCACTGTACAACTGCGAGAATCACTTAGGTCACGGTACTTCACATTACCGGGCGAAGACGTACAGAACACTAGCATTGATTTAGACCACCATGGTATTAAAGTGTCGACTCACGTCCACCCGATGCCTGAAATGCTACAGAAACTCATAGTTGCGAACTTCGAAGTGCTTAAATGCTTAGAGAACGTCGCGTCAAATGACGCAAAATCATTTAAAGCGATCATGGACTCACCGCCTGCCCATCGTGTTTACTCCAGTATTAACATGTACCTCGCCACCATCACGACGGCAGCTTTGCAATGGGATGCGGATAGTATTATCTCTGTTGGGAATACGAAAGAAGACTGTTGCGTTTTCCTAAATTTATCCAAATACAACCGTTTAGGATCCATATTCCAGTACCATGACGTCCCTGAACAAACGGCAGCCGTTGTTAAGTTATTCAAAAATGCATTCCAATTGGCTATACGAACAGGACCACTTTGCGATGAACCGGTACGCAACGTTGTTTTTATGACTCTTGATTTGGAAGTTAATCCACAAATGGGAGCGAGCGTCTTGACTTATTTTGCCGGACAGATTCTAAATGATTTCAAAAAGTTGCTGCTTGTACCGATGAAAGCTTTACTACCTAGGTTATGCGAACCATTGTATTATACTAAAATTTCGATAAGTACTAATCTAATCGGTAAGTGTTTTTTCATTTTTATTCTTTTTGTGTTTCATTATTTTATGTTTTCGAAAACAAAAACTGTTTTCCATGTGGCACCACACTTTCATGTTTTTCGGAAGCTTGAAACTTTGATATTTTTATTTGCTGCTAATTATATTTTTCGCTAAACTAAACGGTGGTTTTAAGGTTGTTATTGAAATATATATAATTGTCTAAATACCGGCGTATTTTTTTTATTCTTTATTCGAGTGTATCTAATTTTTTATATATATATTTGAAGAATGTTCTCTGATAATTTTTTTTATAATTTTTGTGCTAGCAATATATTAATTATAATTGCTTTTCAAAGAAGGCCAAAAATTGTTAATAAAAATGATTTTTTAGTGTTTTTTAAAAAATAATTATAATCATCATGTTGCTACCGCAAGAAGTATTAAAAATGATTCAGAAAAAAATTTTCAGCTATACTAAAAAAAAAGTTGTGCTCGAATGAACAATTTAAACTTTGCGCCTGTATTTAGGCAACTACCTTATGTCATTGGTCAAATTCGAACGTAATTACGTTTTAAAACACACAAGCGATAATTTTTTAGTGATGTTTTTTATGAATTCTACAACTCCGTAAGCAGAATCTGTAAAATTTTGAAAAACCTGTAGTTCCATAATGAATACATATTTAAGGATAATTCATTACTAAAAAACAAGAATTATGTTCGATATATTTTATAGATTCTACAAATATTTGATTTATAATTAAATTAAAATATTTTAAACCCTTTCAAAATCTTACAGATTTTCGTAACAGATCTATAAACTTGCTCAGCATCGCACCATTAGATAAATACTTTTAAATTTTTTCAATTTATTCTGAATAAATATCAGTACAGTTTTAATTATTATTATTATTCAGAAAATAAATGCGTAATACAGAAAAGTCTTATAAATAATTGATCTCCAGTAAACATTTAAACGTATGTAACGTCTCTATTATGTTGAGGAAACGTAACGTCAGTTACGTCTCTGATATGTTACCGAAATATTGCAATGCGAGTAAATCTTTCCTGGGATCATTATATAATCGTATTTTAAACATATCTAAAGCATTAATTGAAAGCCCATTTTACACAGAAACCTATTCCGTATAATATAATTAATATCTTGTGTAAAATTGTTATTTGCCATTGCGCATGCGCACTGAATAGATGAAAAAGTAGTGTTCAACGGGCTTAAAAACAATTTAGAATTTATATATTGCATATTGTCCAAATTATAATTATAGTAGCTTCAATTTGATTTCTAGTTGAGATCATAAGATATAGAAATCACAAAATATTAAACTAAAGGCCGGTTTAAAATCACTAATCAGTTTGAGTTCCAGTTGTATAAAAATCGAATAATTTAGGTTAGTTTTGTTTACTGGTTTATTTAACGGTGAAACTCGATTATTTAATTAGTTGATTGTATATATTTTTCCGTGTTTCTGATACAACTGAACTTAAAATATGTTTAGAGAGATTTAATTATTATAAAACAAAAAATCTCGGCCGTAATATATATGTAGTATTTTATTTATTATTGGCAAAATTCACATATAATATAAATGTAAAAAAAGCTAGCCTTATAATATAATAAATATAAAAAACGGGGGGTGGTCCTTAAAGGTAAAAATTAAACTATTTTAAATATTTATCATGTGCATCACATATTTTGGGGTACCAAATCGATTTGTACTTAATAATTTAATATTTTCCCTAAATTATGAAGCGAGTATTCCGTAATATCCAACATTTTAAAAACGAACATTCGCAAAGTTCATCAGCAGCCATCTTGTTTGTCAAGGCCACCTCGTCGATGCATAAAAACTTTGCGAATATTTGTCATTCAATGTTCGATAACGGAACACATAAATGAATTTAAGTGTTCGGTGGCGGTTTTTATTATGATTAATCCCAGCTAGTGGTTTTCACTAATTCTTTAACTTTTTCCCATGGGAATGGCGGTAAATCTGAAAATGATTTTTTTGTTCTCAACGGCCGCCCACGGCGTCTAGTTGTGGAGCATAACATTCCATAAACGCGAATTCCTGGAACACTTGCGTATGCAGGTTGGTCATGACTCATCGGACCTTCTATCCACCCCCACCGAAAACAAATTATTATTATAAATGAGGTTATACGTTTTCACTACAACTACATCCATTTCCGAAACAAACACACATACACTACATATATAAATTTGAATTATGTATTAAGTTTTTAATGAAAAGATACATAAATCAATGCAATGGTATTTTAGTTGTGAGATACTCACCAAGAATATTGGTTTCTGGACACCGACAAATCACTAAATAGTGTGATTTTCCTGTCCGGATGTTTTGTAGCGCAAGTAACGACCAATCTCGCGGTGTTCGACAAAGTCGCATCTCTGCGGTTGGTTCACAAGTTTTAACTAAAGTCAAAGCTCGCTACATACGAGAGAGAGAAGAAAAAACACACATAATAATAAATTATAAAACTGTGTATGTATATACTTCATGGGTATGAAAAGTAATTTAGCGTCCGCCACTGGTAGCGCTGGCGCAGCATTGTTAACGCGAATATCATATTTTATAAAAGCGAATACCGGTTTTCTTAGTTTTCGTGCTAACTTGTTATATACGGCCAGTAAAATTATTATTATCTTAAACTTGGTTTTATTTTTTTCTTCTTCTCGTGGATGAAATACTCCATCTTAATTTCGCCGGAACTGTGCACTAAAAAAGATCATTAAAATAATGTATATTTTCTTTTTATTTACCTTTGCACTGGGGTCAGTTATAAGTTCAGTTGTATGAAGGTCATCCGAGTTAAGGCTTGCTGAACACGGATCCCTATATCTGTTCGGGCATGCGCACAACGGTTGCGTCCAATTTAACCGGACGTACACTGCATTACACACCTGAAATTCACACCAAAAGTGATTAACGCCACTTTTAAACATTACATTAAACACATATCTGAAATCTCGTTTTTGTTATAAATACCTGTTGTATAGCGCATTCTGGTAACAAATAGATATGTTGGTTATGTGGATAGTAATGATATTTTGTTGGTTTGACCAAAACATTTTCGGCGCCTGCTGGTAACGGCAAAAGATTCTAGAAATAACCATTTTTATACATTAATAGCTTCTCATGCTCTAATTTATAGAACTTCACGTTTTCAAACTTATAATCATACGTATTGATGCCTATTCATTATTTGATTTTTCATCAATTTATAGGTTAACTAGAATAATTTATTGAGAAACTTGCTTTATTTTAATAGAATTTCGACGTTAAATGCTGTTATAAGATAAAAATCCTTACACCGGAAGTTTGACACTTAATATCTATGAATGTCAATCGCGTCAGTGTTGCAAACTGTCGAAATAACACGCCAACTCTATATTATTAAAAATTCGCGCAAATTTATGTAAAATAAAATTGATGGAAAATCGAAACTAATAATTTTTATTATTGTTGAAAATTGTTAACCCTGTTCTGGATTGGATATAATAGGTTTGAAAAGAAAGAAGTCTTCTTCCACAACGTTCCAAAGAATTTAATGTTAAAATTCGCGACCGGTTTCGACTAATTGATTAGTCATTATCAAGCGGGTAGAACATTGATTGTAGATTGCTAAAATATCACAGACATGTATTTTTTTTTTTATAATTATGGAACGTTCTGGAAGAAGACTTCTCTCTTTTCAAACCTATTATTTTTATTCTCAAAATATTGATTATTAAGTGCCTTAATTGATTATATTATTTAAAATTCGCGCAAATATATTAGAAATTAAATTGATGAAATAGTTTTCATTTTTCTTAGGTTTTAACACAAAATGTCTTAGTTGCATCTAACTTCAATGCGAAATATAAAAATGTATATTTAAGTTAACAGAAACTACTACTAAAGTATCACACGGAGTGTTGAATGTTAATTTTATGTCATTAATACATATTTTAGTCCAATTTGCCGATAATTATAAAATCATTGAGGTTAAATACATTAGCAAGACATACTAATTTGTGGTTTTTGACGTCGTTTTTGCTTTGAATAGTGTTATTTTAATAATGACCAACGGCGATCAGTTGTTGTACATTTCAAACTTGATCGTTTTGTTAAACGAAACGAATAATTCATATTGGTGGTTTTGCAGGAAAAACAAAAAAAAAACTGTTCCGGAAACCATTGGTGATTTCTGTAAATTCTATAAAGTTTTAACTCCCTTACAGTATTATTGAATTCTAGAAAGAATTTTCGAAAAATGTCACTAATTTCTTATAACTCAAGTAATTGAGCAAAAAAGTAATAAATAATGTTTATTAAACCAGTTTATTAATTAAAAATATGATTGTTTTAATTGATTTACAAATGTTTTGATTTAATTCGCTTCATTAGAGAGTGGTATTTCAAATTAAGTATCTTTCTAAATTGTAATACATTTTATACTGTAAATAATACAATTCTATTCTATATATGGTTAGCTTAGTATTTACTGTTAACTTCGTTGCAAGATGTTGGAACTTATATTTCTATGACGGATTACAATTCATGCTATAACCGCTTAGTATTATTATATTAGGTGGAAACAACAATGGACAGATGGTGTGATTGACATTAAAAATAGTTTTAAACCGGCAGAAAAATACTATATAATCACGTATTATTGTGTGAGGTTAAGTTAACATGAGAAAAAAAAAATTCAAACTCCACCAACTGTAAAAATTTAAATCACCAATTTGATGACTTGCACCTGTATTCATTTTAAACCATGATTGTAGCGAATTGTTCGTTTGTCCTTCAGCCTACACTATTCAGTCGAAAGTGTCAAAAAATTTGATTGCGAATTAAATTTAAGTGATTTTATTAAAATATTTCACATACATGTCCAGTTATATAAATATCTTTTAGTGACTATAGTTAATAACATCTAATTTAGACACTTAAAAATATACTTCAGATAATTTAGGTTAAAATGTTGATTTATGATGTGGATTTTGAGTTGTTGAACAGTTGCACAAAATGGCGTAGGGAGTAACGAGTGATTATGTTTGTTTGGTTCGTTTTATTTGTCAAAGAAGACATATTTGTAATAAAAAAGTAAACATTCTGTAAATTAGCCTTTAACCGTGAAGCTAGCGCGATTATGTGACACGAATACACAGTACATTTAAGTTTTGTTTTTTAATTAAGAAATATAAAAGATGAAACACTGAAAGCTACTCAAATTTATTATGCTTGTTCACAATTAAGTATGTTTAAATTGCTGTTGCATTCTGGTCAATTGATGTAAGGTAGTGATAACGGTATGATACCAATTCACAGACATTGCATTGACACTTTATTTTATCTGTTTGAAAACCGTTAAATTCTAACATCATGTTAAATATTTATTACGGAAGTTGAAATCACTCACGATTTTAGTCGTAAATAAAGAAACATTGCCGCCCACTTTATTGTAACTAACTTCATTCTATTGTGTCAAACCATATGTCAAAATATTCTTGTTGATATCAATTATGACTTTAAAAAACGGCTTCATTCTAACATCTTGTTTATTATTTATTACGGAAGTCAAAATAACTCACAATTTTGGTCTTAAAAAAGAAACATTGCCGCCCACTTTCTTGTAACTAACTTCATTCTATTGTGTCAAACTTGATGTTAACATTATCTTATTGTTTATATCAATTATGACTCAAAAAAACGGCTTAGTTCTAACATTTTTATTATTTATTACAGAAGCAAAATAACTTATAATTTTGTTCTTAAAAAAGAAACTACCACCCCTTTTTTGTAACTAACTTCATTCTGTTGTGTCAATTTTTATGTTAAAATTATCTTATTGTTGACATTAATTATGACTAAAAAAAACTGCTAAGCTCTAACAGGTTTATTATTTATTACTGAAATCAAAATAATTAATAATTTTGGTCTTAAATAAGAAACTGCCACCCCTTTTTTTGTAACTAACTTTATTGTATTGTGTCAAACCTGATGTTAAAATTATCTTATTGTTGATATTAATTGTGACTCATAAGGATAGTAGTAGAAGTGAAAATAACTTATGGTTTTGGTTTAAAAAAATCAACTGCCGTTTTTTTTTTATTATAACTAATTTCAATCTATTGTGTCAAACCTATCAAAATCATCTTATTATTAATATCAATTATGACTCGAAAACGGTTTAGTTAATAATAAACAAGCTAATCATGATGAGGTAAAGTAATTTTAACTGATTTTTTATGTAAATCTCCCATTGATGAATATCTTTCATGTTTATGCTGCATGAATTTGATTATGCAAAAAGTATCGTTGCATACGATACCAAATGTGTTATTTTATAAAACATGTGCAATGGTCTAACGGTTACAATTTATCCAAGTACACGCTTTACAGATAAAACAATAGTTTATTGAACCTCATGATGTGTCTAATTACACAATTTGATAGTTACGCGGCCAATTAATAATTTGTCCCGATCCTTATCCCAATATTGTTCACTCGGTTAACGTTTTACTTCATTTCATTCAATAAACATATTTCAGTTAAAACATTTCGATGGCATAACATATTTAAAATAAACAACTTAAGCTAATCGAAACAGTAATATGCTCGTGTTTAATTTTTAAAGTATATATATATATATATATATATATATATATATATATATATATATATATATATATATATATATATATATATTGTGCGATGTTGTTGGTTCGAAAAACATGGTAGGAAAAACTTCGTTAACTGTTATGGATTATTGGTCACAAATCGCTAGGTTTCCTGTTTTTAAAGACAGTCATTTCTTTATACATATAAGTGTCACTCGGAATAAAGGAGTACGGACGAACGTATTTCAAGGTCATGCGAGGAGAAATAAACGTCAAGAAAACGAGGTGTATTTTAAAAACGATCCAGTCGCTTGGGTTATTTGTTTTTGTGTGAATTGAATGGGAAGTGTTTGTGAGTCTATTCAGCTGTAACAGCTTTAATATGAAACGGATTTCAACTTGCGATTTTTCACGTCAAACCTACTTGAGTTGAATCACCTCATCTACATATCGCATCATTTTACTACCCTTTAACTACTTCAGAGATTTTTTTTTTTTTTACTAAATATTCAAAGTAGATACTTTGATGGATAAAACTATTAAATTTATATATATATATATATATATATATATATATATATATATATATATATATAAATTTAAATTTAATAGTTTTATCCATCAAAGTATCGACTTTGAATATTTAGTAAAAAAAAAGTTTAGTAAATTAAAAAAATATATATAGCTTCACTCAACATTGTTCATCAAGTACAATTTATAATTAATATAAGCCCTGAAGTTATTTATAATCTCAAGGTCACTTAAAGATATTTAAATCTAAACTGGATTCATTTAACGCAAATTAAATCGTATACATAATCATTTTTGAATCATAAAATGCTAATTCCCAATTAGATGCAATTTTTAAAAATAAGACTCGAATTATTAAATTCACTCGACATAACCACATTTAATTATTTTTAGTGGTTTTAACCATAAGTTTATCTATAACCTAGTTTATACTTGCATTTAACGCAAATTAATATGTATATATTACAATAATTACGGCCGTTTTCGATTCAAAAAATGATAATTCCTAATGAAGATGCTATATTTAGAAATATTACTCGAATGTTATTTAATTACGGTAATTTTAGAGTCATATTTCTCAATAAATATAAACAAAGACAAAGAAATATTACTCGAAAATGTTAAGTTTACTCTACAGAACCTCAATTTAATTATTTCAATTTTGTACTTAATAACTATTTGTGTAGTACTTTTCTCTATTCGTTTTTTTTTACTATTCTATATTAGTGCATAGCTTCGTGATAAATCGTAACTTATAACAAAATTGAGAAGTAGTTTAAATTTAATAAAAACTCACAAGTAATTTTATTTACACTTCCAATATAATAAAATCATTACGTTTTTTTGTTGTTGTTGATATTTTTATAGTAAGTTATAAACCACAAATCGCTACAAATTGATATTATTCGATTGTTTTGTTTTTGCAAACCGAGATGCAATCTTGCACAAACAAAGAAAACTACGCTTGTAGGTATATTGTATTTCCAATGGTTGAACATATAGTAACTATTACGTTTAGTAAAATTGGTCAATGTTCGCAATTTTTTTTCGTGTATATTTTCGTAAAAGCGCGTTCTACATTTTAAATCAAATGTTCCACATATCAGACACGCGAAATGTTAACAGGATGAATAATTTCATATTACAATTAAACGTTGTGCATATTATTCCCGT
>JADQWA010000120.1:88737-188737 GCA_018344505.1 Nebria ingens riversi | reverse complement strand
AGTATTTCGGATAGAAAAAATTCTATAACAAAAACTTCGTTTTTCATCGCCCTGAATCAATAAATATATATATATATATATATATATATATATATATATATATATATATATATATATATATATATATACCCATTGAATCTTAGCCGTCGCTCGCTCGCAAAACCAAAGTTGTCGCTCCTTCTTCTCTGAAGATATTGAATGAATTGGCGCAGAATTTGGTATGCATAATCTATGAGTACACAATTCGTGCCGTTCACAATTTTAAATCACTAGACTTATTATTTCTGGAGTTGTTGGGCCCCAAAAAGGCAACGGCCTTAAATGTTTACTTTCGAACTTTTTAGAAAATATCAAAACTATGGGTACTTAATTCTTGCCATCCATATTTTAAATCTATTATTTATCCGGAGTTATTGGGCCCCAACAAAGCAACGACTTTTAGTACTTATGTAGCTTCATCGCCAGATAGCGAGTTGTTAATTATGAGTATTATGAAAATAGATATGTTAAATAAATATAGAAATCTTGGAAAAATATTTAATTAAAACATTTATTTTACAAAAATCTAACGCTAATATAAAAATATTTATAATATATTGTTAACCATTCTAAACATTTGAACACTTAAGCTGCTCTCATAAATGATTGGAACATCTACACAGCTACACTGTTAAATTATTCATTATATTACAATAATATTGTGACAATTTTTAAAAAAATTTATACAACTTTTGTCTCATTGATCTAAATTAAATGCTATGTTATGGGTAGACAATATCCACTATATATACTTATAGACTTTTCTATATAGTGTTTGCCCATAAGTACGCCATATTCGGTGTGATGGTGTGGGCAACGGTGCCCAAATGGACATTGGCAAAGCACATTCGTATTAACTTCATCTACTTCGTGACCTTGGCGCTTCCTTACAGTAAATAACCGGCATGGTTCCTTACGACCACACCTTAAATTCTAAAGAAAATATAAATATATATAAATACATTAGGTACATTGTGAGTTTGAGTGTTTTGTTTACATATGTATCACAACTTCTAACCGCAACTCAGTCGTGTGAATATAATTGCATATGAACAGGAGTGTGAAAACTTGCAGTTCTAGTTACATGAGTGCATTGGTGGAAGTGTAATGCAAATATGAATCGTATTGATGTTAGGGCCTTAAAAAAATACATACCCTTTGGGGAGAGCAAGCAAATTTATATTTATAGCCCATAACTCCCGTTACAGTTCGATACATTTGTCGTTTTATCATGTAAGTTATTGAATTTTTCGGACAATTACAACTAACAATATGTTTTGTTGTGTTTTCTTGAGTTACCAACAATGTCCATGCAGTATCTTGAAAATATCTAAAATAATTACAAATCAAATTATTAATCATTGTTTTAAATAGCACTCAATCACAAACATCCCCCGACACACACACACATAGACGCGCGCGCGTGACCACAATGGTGCTTTTAAAAAAAAAAAATTCAAAACATTCTAATTACGTCTGTTTGTTGATTGTTTAATTACCTGCATTTCGGTAAATGTTGAACGGGATCGCACAATTTATAATAGCGATTTTTGTCGATAATCGTATGACCATCTTTTGCAGTTATGTGACTGGGGCATTTTTCCGCGCCTGCGCACTGACACTGTTTCTCAATCCATGGCGATTCGTATAGATTAATTTTGTTGCAAACTTCATTCGATGTACAGATTGGCAAGTCCATTTCGTAATTCTAAACAGGGGGGAGAAAAAATAATTCTTAGGGGTTACTTAGATTATAATTTGAACCGAATGAATTGATTAATAAATTGCCAAATTAAAAACCACTCAAAATATAATCTGACACCATTCTATTCCATTCAACCCTATCTATTTATCCGGTATACCAGTTTAATCGTATCATTCATAAATTGTATTGTTGTTTGTTATGTAATAAAAAGCTAAAGTGTCTTATAGGGACAGCTGGCATCAATTATGTCATACAATAACAGCAAATTATTCGGAAAAAATTCATTCATTCTTTCATTTAACGTGAATCATTCGTTAATTTCTACACGAAACTTGAACATAGTGACATTAGCACTAATTGTTTACAATTAAAAACTAGATAATTTTACAGAATTCGTAGTAAAAATTTAAGGATATCAGATAATTAACATAGAAAACTGAGTTAAATTATATTTTTTGTTTTTAATATTTCTCTCTTAATTTTTCTCTAAAATTTCTTGAAATTTTATACAAAAATACTTGATATAGTAATACATAACATATATTTTTTTATTACGAATCGTGGGCGTAGTTTTTTTATTTGATTTTAAATTATTTCTATTTGTGCACAAAGATACATAAAAGATTTTTATTTGAAATTTTTACTATTTTAATTTGCATAAAAATAAATACTTAAACATTTGATGAATATAATTGAGAACTAAAATTTTCTAGATCTTTTTTGAGTTTTTAATTTTACCTTAAACCTAACAATTATTAAGAAAGAGTTAAATTAATTAATTAAATACATAATAAGATGTAGTATATACGTTATTAAAGTAGTTATTAACAAAAAAAAATGGTTAAAATTGCTTAAAAAAAAATTGGAACATCCATTGTATACTTACACCAGTTCCAAATAACGATTTCAAATGTAAAATGCGCCAATTTCGAATCGACGCAAGTTCTTCTTCAAGTTTATGATAGTCAAAAGTGGTTTCGAAGTTTTTTAACGGAAACCTAAGTCCGACAGTTGGGCAAAAAATCGTCACAAAAACCGCAGTAAACAACTCAATATACATGATCACTTGATGAAACTAAACTAGCGAATTATTTGAAATGCTAGGACTTAATCACATTTTTTGCGAATAACGAGCGGTCAATTTGACCAATTTATGACGAATTGTGGACGTCTTGAGGCGAACGTTTAGATTATTTTGAAAATGAATTCGTGCGTACCACGTTGTGCGATAGTTTACTACTAAAACTTTGTCTTTTCGAGATGAATGAAGCTAGTGAGATGTTGCGCATGACAGTTAAGGACATAAACACCTGTTGTTGACCAGGTGTGTTAAGTTCTTTTTTTTCTCTTACATTTCAAATCTTTCCTCTCTGTTTTCTTTACCTTTTTGTGTAAGGGGCTCCAATCCCTGTTCCTGAATAGTTTTTCTATGCGTGCATTGGAGGGACAAAGTCAGCTAGCTCTAACGTGTTCTTTCTCGTTTCATTCACGTCTTTGCTTGCCTGCTTTTGTAGCTATTTCCTTTTTGAACAGTGTCAGGCTATTTTACGTTAGAATTGGCCCGAGGCTGTTTAGACCTCCGTTCATTCAAAACGGTATGAATAAACAGGCTTTACTTTCATTTTTCGGTCATATGTTTTTTTACTACGATCTCTTACTATGCGTTTGCATTTAGAACGAATTTTAAATCGCAATCACTAGACACAAACGTGACATATGTTATGCGAATCGTTTTATTTATCAAACGGATTTATATTACCTGTAGTTGTTGAGAAATCTGTAAGAGATGCTTACTTCTATTCAATTTATGTAGCTTATATGTAGATTCTTAGAAATTGTTTTATAAATGTTATGAATTATTAACACCTATAGAGAAGTTTGTAAGATATGCTTACAAAAATACTACTTTTATTTAATATATACATATATATATATATATATATATATATATATATATATATATATATATATATATATATATATATATATATATATATATATATATATATATATATATATATATACATACATATATAGCTTATAGATTCTTAGAAATTGTCTTATAAATTAAATGAATTATTAAACAAATCAATAACACTTATAGAGAAATCTGTAATATATGCTTATAGATACTAATTCTATTCAATATTGTTGTATATGTAGCTTAGTTTCTTAGAAATTTTATGAATTATTAAACAAATCTATAACACCTATAAAGAAATCTATAAGACATGCTTACAGATACTATGTATCTGTAGCTTATGGATTCTTATACATTGTCTTATTCATTTTTATGAATTATTAAACAAATTTATAACGCACTTATAGAGAAATCTGTAAGTTATGCTTACATATACTTCTTCTATTCAATGTTGCTGTATCTGTAGCATATAGATTCTTAGGAATTCTTTTATAAATGTCATGAATTATTAAACAAATTTATAACACTAATAGAGAAATCTATAAGATATGCTTACAGATACTACTTTTAATTAATACTACTATGTATGTAGTTTATAGATTCTTAGAAATTATTTTATTAATTATTATACAAATCTATAACATTTATAGAGACATTTGTAAAATATGCTTACAGATACTACTTCATATTGTTGTATCTGTAGCTTATAGATTCTTATAAATTGTTTTATAAATGTTATGAATGATCAAACAAATCTATAACACCTATAAAGAAGTCTATAAGACTTGCTTACATCTACTACTTTTATTCAATATTGTTGTATCTGCTTATAGTTTCTTATACATTTTATAAATTATTAAAAAATCTATAACACCTATAAAGAAATCTACAGATACTACTTTTATTCAATATTGTTCTATATGTAGCTTAAAGATTCTTATAAATTGTCTTATACATTTTATGAATTATTAAACAAATCTATAACCTATAGAGAAATCTGTAAGATACTACTATTATTCAATAATGTATGACGCTTATAGATTCTTAGAAATTGTTTTATAAATGTCATGAATTATTAAACAAATTTATAAGATATGCTTACAGATTTGTTTAGAAAGGATAGCTTTACTATAGTAATTTTATTTTCTAATTACATCTTATTGTTGACAATACAAATCAGAATTATTTGTCTTTATAGAAGAGACGCAAACGTAAATTTATGAATTTAAAACAAATAGTTTTTAAAGTTAGGTTATAAATAATGACTACTTTATTAAAAAATATATTAAGGGAGCTTTTGAGCTTTCCGCGAATAGATACAAATTTGCAACTAACTAAAATATTAATTTAGAAACTCGAACCTCACATTTATAACAATTATTTAAAATCAACCATATCATACAATTGATCCAACTGACCATTGAAAAATAAACATAAAAAGTAGTCGTTCGACGTATCTGTAAGTCTGTCACAAAATAAATAAAACTAGACTATTTATAAATTTGATAACTATAATATTTACATTTACAAATCTATACAAATAAAATAAAGCCATTTAGTATACCATTAAAATCCCCTATCGCTTTCTTAATGACTTGTTTTTAACATAATTATGTTTCTAAGTTTTCAAATGAGGCATGTGGTATTTTATTTTTTTCACAATCCAAGCTGAAAAAAAAAAGGTTAGATTACGTATACACATATTTTAAGTATCCGGGATGTGTAATAAATAAAGTGCCCCAAATCAGATCTAACTAACGGAAACCAGGCAAACGGAATCAAAAAATTGTTGCGTTCCGATAAAAAAAACAACACCAGGATGCGTGAATTTATTTATAAATTTTATTTAAAACATAAAATCTACGTCATTTCATTGTTATCATAATTTATTAATTAATACATACTTCATTTAAATATTTATTATTTTAAACAATAATTACGAATTCGTAATATTCAACCCAAATAAAAAATCTAATAGATAATATATCAGTTTCTTCACATATTAATTGATTTTCACTATAATTATTATAGTTTGATTACACAATCCTACGCTTGTGTACTGGCGCGTGTAAATAACTCAAAATGATTTATCTACACGTGCTTATTTATTATTGATAGGTTAGCACAAGTCAAAATTAAGTATTAGTCGCGTTTATGTCTTAATTAAACAGCGCTTAGTTGATAATTTTGTATTTTAATTAAACAGGTAAAATTTCGCAATGTCTTGATCAACATAGAGGCCGTATTACCTTGTCTAGCGTCATCGCCAGGGGCCTAACCGAGCTACATTTTTTCGTGCCCGTTTTGGAAAGCTCCGAGTTTTCAGAAAATCTAAGAAAAGTCACGCAGGGAAAAGTCAACCCACTGCTACAATTCAGCCATTATGAGGTACGTTAAAACCCAATCTCACGTCCTGTATTGAACCACCTTTGCGACGATTTTTTAATAAAACTAATCAATAATGAAATTTTGTCTAAATAAATCAACAAAAACCGAAATCGCACTTGTTGTTTTGTATCTAAACACATTTCGAGTTGATTTATTAATAAAAAATTAATTTTTATCAAATGTGCAAATTTATGTTTTTAATTAAAGCTACAAAAACTAAAATCTGGTTCAATATAGCGTAATTTTCGTGACGCATAAAGAACTGTAAGCTAATGTTTGGTCTGTAGATGATTCCTCAGTGCCCCCTGTTAATTGCTGCCCCCACTGAAGAGGACGAACACGAACTAAAGATGTTTAATGTCGCCCACAAGATATTGAATGATGTACGCCGTCGTAAAGGTCTAACTTTAGACGAAAAGTTGGTAGACTCGGCCGAAAAGCAGCGCACTCTTAAAAAGAAGAAGTAATTCCATACTATCGTCGAAAAATTACTTAATTATAAAAAAAAATCTTCGAATACTATTTTTTTAAATACATTTTAGGGTTTATTAAACACCCTAAATTAATAAAGTATTATAACATCGTCGAAATCACTATTTTTGTTTTGTAATACTTAAAAACGCTTTAAACAATGACTGTGAGGTACGTGATAGTACCATTAGAAATAAGTATTGTTACCGATAAAACTGTTTTATATTTCAATTAAAAAAAAAAAACTAAAGTCTCTCTTATTACTTACGAATCATCAACACAAATTTATTGTTTTTTTTATATAGTATAGTATGGACCATTTATTAGTTTCTTTTTGAAGTACATATTATTTCGACAATTTGCAACACTGACGCGCATCACATTGAGAGATATGTAGTGTCAAACTTTACAGTGACGGTTTGGCACTACATATCTATTAATGTCAAGCGTGCAGTGTTGTAAACTGTTGATATAACACGCACTTCTAAAAGAAACCAACAGATGGCCCATTCTATATATGCCCCAAACGCAATTAACTTATATAAAATTTGTTTAATTATAAGTATATAACTTTTAATTGGTGATTCGTTGAACGTGGAAGTCAACATTTTAAGGAAAGTGGTATGATTTACGATCTGCTTTAGAATGTTGGTGATGGTGGACCAACATTATGAAGAAGAGCGCAAATCGGTGGAAATAAACCATGTCTTTTTTTCTTTTTACCACTTTCATTAAAATATTAACTTCCATAATCAACTAATCACCAATCATTATTTACAACTAAGTCAGTTATAACTAACAATCATAAATAGATAACGGTTTTTTTTTAAATAGTATAATTCCGAAATTAAAACAGTTTAAATGTGAAACAACAATTTCAGTTAATGTCAGAGCAAATTACATATATTTGGGTTAAATTTCGGAATATATATTAAAATTTGAAAGTGCTAATGCGAATTTAAATAGATATATTTTTAACTTAATTGCATTTAAAAAATAATTGTGGTTTTTTAAAAAAAAGCCTTCTGAGTCTATTTACAACAGTGATTAGCATGTTTAAGCGATATTTAACATCTGAATTCATAACGGTGTTTCGAAATGTCTTAAGTCAAACTTATCTCTGTTATTGGCGCTAACACTTACAATAAAACACATTAAAAACATTAGTTATTAAGTTAAAATGTGTAAAAGGTAAGTCGTGCAACAATTATACAGTATTGAGTAACAAATGTTTGTTTCTTTTTGCAAGGATTGTTTTATTAATTGTTATAAACACAATTTTAAATATCTGTGTTGCTGTAATCGAGTATAAAAATTGGGCTTTTCATTTTCCGAATAACTCAAACATGGGGGTAAGTAATTATTTATACAAAAGCTAAATTAAATTAACATTAATCATAATAAATATTTCGGTGTAATACAACGAAAAACTCATTTGTTTTATAGCTGTTTATAGCAATTGCAGTGCCAATAGATTTATCGGAGGCAAATGTGTTTGTTGCGTATAATTTTGAAGCGAATTATTTATTGCCTTTTAATGAAAGTGAAACAGTGCAGTATCCCCCGTTAGTCACTGAAGAAGCCAGGAATAATAAAATAATTGATAGGTCTAAAATATATAAAACAATGGAAGCGAAATTAGATATGTAAGTTTTTTTTTTCTATCGCGTAATAAAATTGTATTTAAAAAAATATTTTAGCCATGGATATCCCGGCAAAAAATGTTTATTGCGCATTATTTGCGATGCGGCGATTTCGACTTTTGAATATAACGGCGTTTTAGGCGATTTATTCCATATTTTATTAACGTAAGTTGCAAACGAATCGCTACTGAATAGTTTCGGTTGTAATAAATATTTTGTGTTTAGACCGTCTTCGTCAGTAGATAAAAATATTTCTACGTCGTACACGAATGCAGAGATTTACGGAAAAAGTAATAAAGATTGTAAAAAATATCACAAAAAGTGTCCTATTAATTTTTTAGATATGTTATCTGCGTGAATAGATCTATTTTATATAATAATGTAAATAAAATATAAGTTTTTTTTTGAGTATTTATTTTAGATTGCGAAATCTTATCGTTACAAAAATCGTAAAACAATTATGGATATTTTGAATTCATTCTCATAGAATGTCTAAATAAGAATTAATATTTTGATATAAATGTTTTATTATTTTGTAAATAAATAACAAAAATCCTAAAACCGTTAGAAATATTTTGAATTTATTCATAGAATGTCTAAGTAAGAATTAAAATGTTGATACAAAAGTTGTAAATAACTAAAAATTAATATGGATCAATATTTCGAACGTACCCGCCGAATAAATAATAAAATCGGCAGCCATTTTGTTTCAGGTCATATACAAATGATCTAATTTTAGTTGATCTAAAAATATATTACAACGATTTAATATGAATTTAATATTTCCGAATATTTATTGTTTAAAAGAAAAATACTTTAGGGTTTATTTAAAATTTATGTTTTATAGGTAAATACATAAATGCTATACATGCAGCTATTTAATCTACTATTTTACTGTTTTGTAATGTTAAATATATATAATAAATAATTGTGGATGTATATTTATGTGTATGGTAAATGTTATATAAAAAAAACGAACGTTATGCATTAGATCTAAAGTAGTGGTGCTCGAATGAACCATTCACTTTTACGTGAATCACCGAGGGCGTAGTATTGTGATAAGTGACACACGAAATTCGTAAAATATTATTTTATCTTTGTTACAGCAGTCTGTGCATGAAAAACTTTGGATGTGCTGTGTTTTAGTGTTAATAAATTACCAAAAAACAACAAACATATCGTTCTAAGGTAAGTGACAACTATGGTTTAACGAAAAAAAACAATTTCGTTATCTTAAAACAACAAGTACTCTCATGAAACCTGTAGAAATTCGATTGATTATTAATTCAAACACCGAAAATCATTGATTTTAACAGAAACAAAACAGTGTTTCATTCAATTTGGGTCAGAATTTTAATCATATCGGGTTAATGACATGGTTTAAAAATTGGTTTTACCTGTATTAAAATATCCAGGTAGTGATAAGATTATGACTAATTCTGAGTCAGACACTTTTTCGTTGAAGATGTCCGAACATTTTGGACCGATTACCCTGAAATGGGACCCAAAAAATTTGGAAATTCGTACTATGTCAGTGGAGAAAACACTGGAGCCTTTGGTTTTACAAGTTACGACTCTGGTAAATACAAAAGGCCCCAGTAAGAAGAAAAAAGGCAAATCGAAACGGGCCAGTGCCCTTGTCGGCACCGTGGAGAAGGCCACGGAGAATTTTATTGAAAAAGGCGAACAAATTGCTTACGAAAATCCTGATATCACACAAGAAATGTTGTCAGCCGTTGAAGAAGTCAGAAAAACAGGTTTGTTACTCTCTTTTATAAAAGTGTGTCCCCAAATTATGAATGTTTAATTTTGTGCCTAAACTTGATTAATTTGTGTAAAAATGTGATTAGTGGTGCAGTTCTGAGCAAAACTGTAATTTTATAATCATTTAATGTTGTTGTAATAGAAATTTAAATGTTTTTCGTATAATTATGTATGTTTGGTGGATATTTTTGTGTCCATTTGTTTTTATTAAATTGAGGCTGGTTATTTAATAAATTGTTATTAAATTTCGGTTAAAAGGTAAGGCAATGAGCTTGGCAGCTCGTGAGTTTTCCGAAGACCCCTGTTCTTCCTTAAAACGCGGTAACATGGTTCGTGCCGCAAGAAATTTACTTTCCGCCGTCACTAGACTATTAATCTTGGCTGATATGGTCGATGTACATTTGCTACTAAAATCTCTACGAGTGGTAAGCCAAATCACTTAAAATAAATTCATATATCCCCAATTGAAACGATTTAAAAATCTAAGGTGGAAGACGATTTGGAAAAACTGAAGAACGCCTCCAGTCAAAGTGAATTACTTGACCAAATTAAAGCATTCGGTTTGAACGCAAACGAACTGATGAATCAAGCAGCTAAACGGCAACAAGAACTCAAAGATCCACAGCTTCGCGATGATTTAGCCGCAGCACGTGCAATCCTCAAAAAACATTCAACAATGCTACTAACAGCTTCGAAAGTCTACGTGCGACATCCAGAGTTGGCCGCTGCAAAAGCAAATCGCGATTACGTTTTGAGGCAAGTGTGTGAAGCCGTTCACACCATCAGCGATGTGGCTCAAGGTAAATGTCCTCAAAATCAACAACACAACTTTGACGGACCCGGAGAACTCGCTGCTGCCTTAGATGATTTCGATGTAAGTTATTAAACCACCAACAATAATACAAATCATAAGATATTTTCATAATCTTTCGAATCAGGAACACATGGTTATGGATCCGTTAGCGTACAATGAAGTCTGCACGCGTCCATCGCTAGAAGAACGTTTAGAATCAATCATAAGCGGCGCTGCTTTAATGGCAGATTCATCATGCACCCGCGACGAACGTCGCGAACGCATTGTCGCCGAATGTAACGCCGTTCGTCAAGCACTCCAAGACCTATTGTCCGAATACATGTCCAACATGGGCACCAAAGAGCAATCGGACGGTTTGGAACGCGCCATCGACCAGATGGGCCGTAAAACGCGCGATCTACGTCGCCAGTTGCGCAAAGCGGTCGTCGATCATGTGTCAGACAGCTTTTTGGAAACGAATGTGCCTCTTTTGGTACTGATCGAAGCCGCTCGCAACGGCAATGAAAAAGAAGTTGAAGATTACGCTGAAGTGTTCACTGAACACGCGAATAAATTAGTGGAGGTCGCGAATTTGGTGTGTTCTATGTCGAATAATGAGGATGGGGTTAAAATGGTCCGGTATGCCGCTGCGCAAATCGACAACTTGTGTCCACAAGTTATTAATGCGGCACGGATTTTGGCGGCGCGTCCCCGTAGTAAAGTCGCGCAAGAAAATATGGAAGTGTTCAAGCAGGCTTGGGAGAATCAAGTTCGGATTTTGACGGAGGCTGTTGATGATATTACTACAATCGATGACTTTTTAGCGGTTTCTGGTGAGATTTTGGTCAATTGCGTCAATGTTTTTCTGTGAGTAGCATTTATATTTTGTGTTTAAGAAAACCATATTCTGGAGGACGTTAACAAATGTGTGCTGGCCCTGCAAGAAGGCGATGCCGATACGTTAGATCGAACCGCAGGCGCCATTCGTGGACGTTCTTCAAGAGTTTGTAATGTTGTTGGAGCAGAAATGGATAATTACGAACCATGCATTTATACGAAACGCGTTTTGGAAGCTGTCAAAGTACTTAAAGAACAAGGTAAGTTTATTCAATACACTAACGAGTGTCTTCTTTTTAAAAATATACTAAAGAATGTCTCCTAGTTTTTTTAAATCATAAACTAATTAATTCCCCGCCCCCCACCATTGGCGATATAGAACTAATATAAGTAGAAATTGTACAAAATTAATTTAAATTTAATAAAAACTAAAACCCTAAATACTACTTTAAGAGGTATTTGTGGTGTAACAAGAACAGATAGAATATCAGTAAAATATTGTTTTATGATTGTAAAGGGGAATGTGAATTTTTGAAAAGTGCCACCCCATTTATGGGAAAATTATTAAATAGTGATGTGTTGTCACTTCATCATTATTTTCCTCAATTATATTGATATTTAGTGATGCCAAAATTCGGACAACGTGTCGCCGTGGCTGTGGAAGCGTTATCGAGCAGCCCCACAAAAGAAGTGGACGAAAATGACTTTATTGACGCGTCTCGACTTGTTTACGACGGTGTCAGGGAGATCCGAAGAGCTGTACTTATGAATCGGGTCAGTTCATTTATCAAATGCTTAAAATTCATGGGGGTTTTCTTAACGAAATTGACTATTTTTTTAGGCTGACGAGGAACTTGATCCGGAAGATGTTGAAATGGATGAAAACTATACAATGGACACTCGAAGTAAATGTAAGTAATTTATTTATTATGAAGTTCTGTTTGTGTATTTATAATTTATATTTTGAAACAAATAGCAAGTCATACTGAGCATGGAGTTGATGAATACCCAGACATTAGCGGTATTACAACAGCTAGAGTAAGTTAATTATAAACCTATTTACCACATATTCATCTGTTGAACAAAGATGTAAACTTGTTTTTCTTACTTAGGAGGCAATGGGTAAAATGCCTGAAGAAGACAAACAGAAAATCTTGCAACAAGTCGAATTCTTCCGCAGCGAAAAACTCAAATTCGATCGCGAAGTTGCCAAATGGGATGATGCTGGCAACGATATCATCGTATTAGCCAAACATATGTGCATGATTATGATGGAAATGACTGATTTCACCAGGTATTTACCCCTCAAACAAACCTAAATAACTCTAAATGTGGATACCCTAACCTATTAAACGCCATCTTGTTTTATAAAAACGCTTACACAAAAATAACTTTCAGAGGTAAAGGTCCATTAAAAACAACAATGGATGTGATAAACGCAGCGAAGAAGATCTCAGAAGCCGGCACGAAATTGGACAAACTCACGCGTCAAATCGCTGAGCAATGTCCAGAAAGTTCCACCAAGAAAGATTTGCTGGCGTATCTACAACGAATCGCATTGTATTGTCATCAAATGAACATAACATCGAAAGTTAAGGCTGACGTCCAGAATATAAGTGGTGAATTAATTGTTTCTGGAGTAAGTCAAATTGTAGTTAATTTCGCAAATATTGTTTTTTATAATTGTTGTTTTTTGAATAGCTTGACAGTGCAACTTCGTTGATTCAAGCCGCTAAGAACTTGATGAACGCCGTCGTGTTGACGGTGAAATCATCTTATGTAGCGTCAACCAAATATCCACGGCAAGCCGGTGTTGTTTCTGTAAGTGTAATTGTTTCGTAAACGAATCTAGAAGTGTGCAATCTAATTAATAACTATAAAAATGTGATTTTTTGTGTGTGTTTAGTCTCCAATTGTGGTTTGGAAGATGAAAGCCCCGGAAAAGAAGCCGCTTGTGCGACCGGAGAAACCGGAAGAAGTTCGTGCCAAAGTCAGGAAAGGTTCACAAAAGAAAGTACAGAACCCAATCCATGCTTTATCCGAATTCCAGAGTCCTACCGAATCCGTTTAAGACATTCTATTCAAGCATTCATAAAATAAAACTATATAAATCCAATAATTATTGTAGTATTATAAACTATTGTATTACTTTTTATATTATGATTTTTCGTATTTTTATTATTAAAATATTGCTCTGGTTTTGGTCACTACCGTGCGCCATTGTGGCTGTTCGCTAAATGGTCAAAATGTCGAATTGTAGTGTCTGAAAACTCGGCCTGATTAAAACTTCAAAATTTACCAAAATTTTACTAATTATGCTATGATATTTATTGACTTGTAGCCATTTTGAATGGTACTTTTTATTATTTAATTGTTTATATATTATATTTTTACCTTTTGGTTAAACTTTGAAGTTTTATAGCAGATCCAAAAAAAAGTAATAAAAAAATTAAGTGTACTAAATAATAATTTTAAAAAAAATAATAGAAATGTATGTGAATATTATATGAAATTAAAAAAAATGTTAATTTTACATTCTGTAGGTGCAACAATTGTTTTTTATTTTTAATATTTCCATGTTCCTCCAAACATTCAGATGTTTTAATGCGACTGAATAAATCTGCATTAGTCGATTGGTTCTTTTGCCACATCTGCGCTACGACAGATGAACCAGAAAACAACACAGCTTCTACCATTTTCTTGCAATAAGACAGAGAATTCCTAATCCCAGCGCAAAATGAATCTTTGTTTATAATACTGCTACATCTAGTTATTAGAATAATCACTCAATCAATTTATGTACCTATTTTTTAATGTAACTGTTACACTTTTACATGCTTATCAATAATGCAATCGATAGAAGATGCTTGCTGGTCATCCCATCGCCAGTTCAATGAGCCTGAGGAACCATTTTCAATCAGAAGATATCTTCATCAACTTCTGGAGGATTCTAAGGAATGAATGAAGACAATGAAATTGTAAGTATTGTTTAAATTATTGCGTTGGGCTTAATTTACAGTTTAAACTAATACAATTTGAACTAAAATATTTATACTAATGAATATTATTTATTTATTTCAGAAATGCAGTCGATGGAAAAGTATTGAAGTCCATCGACAGTTTAAAATTTAGTGCCCCATCTTTCCTATAAACAAATAAAAACAAATATGATTTATTATATATTATTTTTTTAACTGAATTTATATGTTTGAATTATATTTATAAACAATTGTGCTTCTAACAATGATTTTTGTACTTATATTACTTAGTTTTAAATAAAAACATTATAAAATATACATATATTCTTTTACTTTATATAAATAGTAAAAATTTTAGTTATAAACAATTTAAAAATATCAATTTATTTTTGTAAAATTTTAATCGAAAATAATGTAATGAATTTTTTATACTAATTGGAATTTTTAGGTTATATATAACCACAAAATTTTAATTAATTTTTCACACATTTTAAAATTTTGAAAAAGATGACTTGCATATTCAAAAACATGATTTGCAAAAAAAATTTTTAGGTTATATATAACCTCAAAATGTCAATTATTTTTTTTCAATTTTTGTTAACATTTGGTAAATATTTTGATAAAAAATTTTAAAAGGTGCGAAATTTTAATTAAAATTTTGAGGTTATATGTAACCTAAAAAATATTTTTTGCAAGTCATGGTTTTGAATATGCAAGTCATCTCTTTCAAAATTTTAAAAAGTGTGAAAAATTAATTAAAATTTTGAGGTTATATATAACCTAAAAATTCCAATTAGTATAAAAAAATTTAAAGTCTTTTACATTATTTTCGACTAAAATTTTACTAAAATAAATTGATATTTTTAAATTGTTTATAACTAAAATGTTAACTATTTCTAACATTATCTTAAAAAGTTTTAAGGACTTTTAAGGTAATGTAAAAGAATATATGTATATTTTATGTTTTTATTTAAAACTAAGTAATATAAGTACAAAAATGATTGTTACAAGCACAATTGTTTATAAATAGAATTCAAATATATAAACTCGAGATTTTAACGGACATAGACCTTCCCTGGGTATGACTATTTTTGGAATTCCGTCTGTGTGTGAACGTTTTACAGCCAATGCTATAATCATGAAACTTTAAACTTAAGTTTTGTATATTGCGCGCAAGAAAACCAGCTATTTTTGTCAAGAATATTCGGACCGGAAGTGCATGTTTACTCTAGCTTTATTTTGCGACTTCTGCAATATCTCCGAAACGGATGCACTTACAGTAAGTATAGTAACTACTAAAATGAAAGATATTCATATTTTGCCAACGCAGAATTAATCGATTCAATCCTTCGGAAGATTCTGTATCAGTGCAAGAACCAATTGAAGATTCTCAAGAGTGTATATATAACATTCAGAACATTTTGTTCAGAAATTACAAGAATCTAGAAGAGAATTAGTGTAAGAATCACAAGATTCTGTACAAGTTTCGCAAGAAGCTATACTAAATCAGATTTAGTGCTAGATTCAGTACCAGTTTCGTAAGAATCACTAGATATAATACAAATTTCGCTAGAATCTAGACTAAATTCAAATTAAAATATGAACTGTATGTCTAGGTTTTAATTACTGCTACTTATAATCTAGATGGTTTAACAATGATAAGAAAGACAATGAAGTTCAGTTGATGAACATATTTCAAAGACCGAAGATGTAAATAAACGCCATTGGATATGACTGATTGTGAGTCTCATTTAACACGAAACAATGCAAGATATATTTTTATATAGTAAATTCGTTTATTATTATTTTGTTTATAATAAAGTTACAAAAAATAAATTATTGATTTATTAAATAACACGATTGCGATAGAAGTCCATAACCATATGACTTAAATTCCAATTAACAAGTAAACTGGAAATATAAACTACAAATAATATCGGAATCAAAACTAAAATCATATGAGTTCTTCTTAATATTGGCAAGGCTGAAATAAAAAAATAATCATAAATAACACTTGAAATTGAAGAATTTGTAATTACTTACAACTATAACCCAAAAATGTTATATATACATAATACAAAATGGCGATGAACCAAAATGTGTTGCCAACCAGTCTTGAAATGAACCAATCATTACTAATCAAACCTACATCAATAGAAAACTAATTAATTATTGTTTAACTATTGTCTAAGCAAAAACATATATTTGATTTGTACTAATGTACAAATAAAGTGAACATGTTTTTGACTTCTGAACGTTTATAAAATGTCGACTAGTTTTACCGTTATAGAAGAATAATTGGCATCCATGAAGTATGATTAATGGCGGAAAGAATGCGTTCAAGTGTACGTCAAACGTATAGCCCCATTCAACATCTTGATCATCATCAATATTCAACCGAAAATATCTATTAGCTATAAACCTATAATAAAATTAACTCTTTTCGAACCATTTCTCGTGTTTACATGCTCTAAGCTTTCAGTACTCAATGGCTCGTAAGTGGAACAAATAGAATTTAGCGCCGTTTGAGTTCCAATTACCTAAAGCGTAATCCATACTCACCAAAACAAAGTCGCTACTAAGATTCCGCTACCAATACAATCTACAAACACTACATAAAGTAGAAATCGTAAAAATTGCCAAAACCCTAAATGTAACACTATTGCTAAACCGACTGATGAAACTATAAAAAAACATTACACATTATGACCGATGTTTCATTTCAATTAAATCAACACACTAACCACACAAACATCCGCTGAGCAACACTAAAAACGCAGGATCATCCCTGGCGAATTGTGACTTTGTTTCTGCAAAACAAACACATAATCAACTTAAATACACACACACAATTCGCTACCGAAATATTACGTTTTCTATAGTAAAAATTTCTGTATACTTTCTGTGGTGCCGCAAACAAGTAAAACATTTGCCACAACGCGAATTCGAAGTCCATTTGTTTAAACATTATTAATCTTCTTAAGTATTTATACCGTTTCGTGGCAGCCGTCATACAATCTGAACGAGGTTTCATGTTTAAAGGCAATGGGGAAGTACTTCGAAACGACATTTTTAAATATTATTTTATTTCTGCCCGTATAAAAAATTATTTACTGAAATGTTGTGACACTCAAGCTGTCATGTGTCAAACATGGTAAGCCAAAGCCAATCGTATCACAAATAATTTTTTTAAACTCGAAAACGCTTTACTTTTTAGTGTGAACATGCCTTTAAGTTTCTTTAGAAACTTTTGTATGTGTGCTTAAAGAATATTACTATTTGAGAAAAATGTTGGATAATATTTATATATTATAAATAAATTTTAGTTTTAAGCTGGGACTACTTATAAATGATTTAAAAATATTTAATTTTATATGGTCTATTCCAAATCATATAGGTGTGACGTCATAACAAACGTCAAACAACTGAATTGTATTGTATTTCTGTCTTACAAGATATACATGTCCATTGGTTACGGGGCGGAGCCAAAATTTGCTAAGTGGCGTAACGATTTGGCAATTTCGTCTTGTAAATTTTCTCAATAACATTAATAACATTATCAAAATCATATATTTGGTATACATCATTATGAAATCAATCTTTTAGATTGTTAAGGTAAGTTTTATACAAAAATAATATAGATATTGATATGAGTATACGTAAATTTGATTTAACGCCGCCGCTGCTCTTATGAATTACAGTTTCCTATTAAATATGCTTATTTGTTTCTTTTTATAAATATGCGATTTTGTGACGTTTAACGTAAAAAAATAGCGTTATTTGAGTGTTAAGAGTGTTTTATTGTTAAATGTTGCTGTAATATTCAATCATATTCCGAAGAGGGCATCGTTTATTGCAGTAAGTAGAAGTGGAGCCATTTATCAAACATTTTTAATATTTAAAGCGCGATTTGATTCATACGCTACATTTCATGACGTATTACCTATATGATCAGGAATAGACTATATCATGTAGTGTTTAGGGTTGAAAGTATTTTATGAAATGATGGGCTTGTTAAATAATATATTTAGTTTGATTATAAATAAAATGAAGTTAATAAGGTGTAAATATGTGTGATGTTATATATTTTTGTGCAAATTTAATATTGCTACGCAAATTTGGTGTATCAATTTGTTGGGTGGTGGTATCTAGCGGCAACGTTTGTAAACATTTAAAATGAAGTTCGCTGGTTTGAGAACGGGTCGGATCACTAAAGTTACCCTTTTACTGATATTGCACGTCTAAATTTGACCGTACTTGCATTTATTGTTGTCTAGTTACATTTTCTAATATTTGTGTGCTTAATGACAGTCGACTAAATGTGTATTAAATAGTTGAAACGTTGGACAATATGTTGTATAAAATGTTTTACCTACTGTGTTCACAAGAAGTTTGATCTATAACGTTAGTCTAAAAGTTCCAAATATTGATTTTACTAGTTCAGTGCTACTTTACCTTATATGCCGTCATATTCTTGTATGTATTACTCAGATATTTATCGTAAATTACTCATTTAATCTTAGATATGTATATTTCTTAAATATACACCCATCATTTTCTAAATATCTACATTTTATACAGCAATCATTTCATTATTTTAAATGTCAAAAATTTCAATCATTAAAAATAGATGCAAATTTATTAACTATCGCAATGTTTAACAATATGCTACTGTTTTTTAAATAATTGTTTAAATAATAAGACGTTAGTCGCTTGTATAAGATCTTAACGAACATACCATATTTGTTACAAATTTACACTTCAAGAAATGTTATAATTTGTTTTCTAATATATATATATATATATATATATATATATATATATATATATATATATATATATATATATATATATATATATATATATATATATATATTAATAACGCTTAATTAGTTGTTGATATTGAAATAAAAACCGAATTTGCCATATCTCCACTCCAATTTCTGGAGCGTTCTGACATATAAATAGAGTTATGCACACTACTTCTGCTCATTTGCGTCACGTATCGTACTCTATTTTATACTCTAATTACTGCTCTTAGCAAGTCATTGCATTAATAGAAAGGTAACATATTGAAATATCAATAATTATGTATGAAATCTACATTTGCGTTGGTCTAATTATGGTATATTGCAATCTGGTGCACCCAGACCATAAAATACGATATATGGGTGTAAGTGTTGTACAAGGGGCGTCAGGCTTGATATTTAGCTCAGAACGTTCCATATGAGTTGGTTGAATACTGAATTATTTATTGTGTAACATTAAACGGAAATTCTTGAAAATAAGTTTTAAAAGTTTTTTTTTGTAGATACATTAAAATATTCATAATTCAAATGGTAATAATGTAAACTTAAGTTGAAAATTCTATGGAAAACAATCGGTTTGGGGGCAAAAAAGGGCGAAATTCGAACGTTTTTTAAAATAAAGCGATGACAAGTTTGGCTCTGCAATTGGATAACGTTGATGTATGCACTAGTAGCACCGGTGTATGTGACAGTGCTGAACAAATAACAAAGCTATTCCCCAAGTGCAGACCACGCAGTGATGTCAATTTGAATCCGATTTTTATCACAACCACCAAAGACGATGAACTTATAGATAATACCGCACTAACAGTCATGAATATAGAACGGAATTCGGATAGGTGAGTTTTCCAATGTTTTTATTACATTTCGAGCAACACAAAACAACAAAATGATGTTAAACAACTTTCACCAAATTGTATGAAACTTATAATAAAATAGAAAAAAAAAACTATACTTTTATATTTAAAACTTACATATATATATATATATATATATATATATATATATATATATATATATATATATATATATATATATATATATATATATATATATATATATATATATATATATATATATATATATATATATATATATATATATATATATATATATATATATATATATATATATATATATATATATATATATATATATATATATATATATATATATATATATATATATATATATATATATATATATATATATATATATATATATATATATATATATGCGTCATAAGTCAAAGTAAATGTATAAACAATGACGTCATTTTGTATACTTTCAACTGTTTTCAAACTACCAAATCACCTCAAAATAATAAACGGTTAAAAGCGACGCCGCTTCACCTAAAGCGGTTTTTTAAATCATGACATTTAATTTGTGAAAAACCATTTTTTGAATTAATATCCGTGTAAATTAGTTTGGTAAATGTATGCGCAAATATTTAGGGTGAGGTTAGGTGATCTAAGATACTCCATCTAAGTATGAATTAAAAATATGACTAATCCGAAATGACTAAATCTAAATTGTGAAAACAATATTAGTCATATGTCTGGGGAACAAACTAAAATCGAATTATTTCGTTCAAAAGCAACACAAAAAAAAAATGTGCACGGCAATGCAATTTATTTGTTCTCATATAAATATATATAAATTTGGTAACCCTTTGAACAAAGTTAAATAGATTTCGTAAATATAGAATGAAACCTTTGTAATTTGAACACGAAAATACAAGTAACTATACACCCAGAATAAATTATTATTGATTTTACACTGTTATCAATTTTATATCGCGTTCAAATTCATTTACAAAGTAAATATAGCCTATATTGAATCAAATTATTATTCAATATTTGTCATTTTAAAAATGTTAACTGTAGTTTACTCTAAACATAAACAACTTCATGCATATTCCCATAAAATGGGGTGGTAGAAAACTCTTTAATAGTTACTTCCAGATTATAATATATCTTTGGTGCTGTTATGCACTAATTAATTCGAAATACTATTCGTATCAATAAAAACACAAAAATAGATTATTAATACTAGAATTACCCTTTTTCGCGGTAAAATATCTAAAAAAAAATATAATCGTTTGTTAAATTCGTAACTAAGTTCGCATTAAGTTATGGGAGAACTTCAACAACTGTTTTTTTTTGTTTTAAATAGATCTGTTTTGGATGGTTTGGGATCTAGTGAATATAATTCGAAAATACAAGATGAAATAGTGAATGATGTGATTCAAAACGGCCTAAGGCCTATAGAGCAACAAAATTTGGATGTAGACGATGAGAATAGTGATGAATTAATTATAGATAATTCAGATAATTCGAGTAAAGATAATAATAAAGTTGTTATAATCACGTGTAACAAAGGTGAAACTTATAAATTAAGAGATTCCAGGTATAGTAACTGAATCACTCATTTCGAAGTACTTGTGTTAATATTCTTAAATGTTATGAAGTGCGACAAGAGAACTTCGAATGAAGCGAGTCGTATGAAATAGCTTTAAAATATTGTGTTTTTTTTTTGTAGAATAATTGAAATAGCTGGAGGGCGAGAAATTTTCTCACATAGTCGAAGTAAAGCGTCTCGTAAATCGCGAAATAGCAACAATAGTTTACCCAGCGATGACTTAGATAAAAAGAAACAAACGAAATCACTGATTGGACAAGGAGTTTGGGAATTAAGGGGCGGCACATACGGGGAAGTGAAAAAATTCAAATCTGCACGCGAATTCACTGAAACGATATTCAGTTCGGAAGTCAGTTCGGTGAAACATCAACGTCCTGAGACGCAGAAGCGTATAAGTACTTTGGATTCACCGCCGGAGAGCGCACGAAATACACCTGAGGAACCGATACAGTTACAACAACAACCACAACAGCAGCAGCAGCAACAACAACCGCAACAAAATCCACCGTCGCCCACCGATGGTGAAGTGGTTGTCTTTGATGACATCGACGAAAGTTGGAAGACCCAGAGAGTAAATTATTTCGAAAATAACGAAACTGATTGCCAAGATGTAGAACCATTCGAGAATTCAAGCGCTGGTAAGTTAAAACACATTTCAAACAACACATGTACTAATCGTAAGTGTTTAACCAATTCCAGATGAAACAACGGAATCGGAACCCGGCAATCACATCACAAAAATAATCGGTAATCTACCAATTGCCGAGTACGAAGGTTCTCCGCGGCGGTACGGCCCACGACATGTTGAAACCGTCAATCAATCTCACCCCACTTTGCCAACGGCCCACAGTTTACTAGCGTCACCCTCTGCGTACCCACCACGACCCGGGTTCCCTCAGCGAGTGATCTGTTCGCCTACTTTGGAATCGCCCGAACCGGACTGTGGCCCAAACGCGGGCCAACTAGCTCAATTAGGCTGTGATTCGGATAAATCAGTGTTATCATCAAGCGGGAAACCTAATATGTCGACGTTTGATTATCTGTACGAGTTTTCCGAAACTCGGAAAGTTCTGGAAGAGTTCTTCAAATGTCCCCCGGCTGACGAAGAAAATAGATATGATTCTGAATTTCAGGTATGTTTAAACAATTATCTTTTGTAACTATTGGTTTGAATGTTTTTCAAAATTTATATTTGCGGTTTGAAATCGTAACAAGAATGAAGTAAATTGTTATTCTAATAGGATTTAAATTATGAACTTCGGCGACAAGCGAATGGAGAGGGAAATTCGTATGTTGGGCAACGATTAGCGAAATGTTTAAGCGAACAAAATGATTTATGTTTACGTATCGAATCACCAAAAAAACAGAATAGTAACAATGCTTTCGTAGGTTTACAGGTTAGTTTCAATGCAATCATAACGTAGATAACGTTTGCCCATTTGCACCGTTGTCGCTAACCGTAAATACTAAATTCGCGACAAAAATGATCGAAACGTTATCTGTAATACTAACCAAAATTCATTTCAACTCGCTTAAGGTGCATAGAAAGATGGTCAACATGACGAAAAAAAAAAACTCCTACTTAACCTTATTTAAAAATTATTTCAAACTGAATATTCTAGATTTTCTGTGCCCCTTAAAGTAAATCGGTGCAAATGGGCATTAGTTGTTTTAGAACATTTCAAAATTTATTATTATATGTATATATATATATATAAAAATAAATTCGACAGAAGTTTGATTAATAACTTGTTTTGATTATTAAGTAATTTAAAATAGAAACAAATGTAGGTGATGGTACTAATTTAACACTGTTTTTACTTCCAGAACCATGATATAGAGCAAGAAAACAATTTCCTGGACCTATCGGTGGGGACAGGTTCTAGCGAGGATTTGGGCGAGACGGAAGTGGGGCTCCAAGTTGGGCATAGCCGCAACTTTACACTATCACCCGAAACAACGGATTGCGATTCGAACTGCGGCGATCTAGACTCGGAAATGTCGCTAATGTTGATGGAAGAACTGGAACCATCCGTTGGACTTTTAGGATCGACCGGCGACCTCGGATTGCCAACGGATTCCATGCGATTATACTCAAGTATGCCGGTTCTAGAAGATGGATTATCTTCCGGTAACTTATTTACATATATTAGACTAGAAAATTCAATTCATATTGAGCGCTCGCAACAATAAACGCGGTACCACTCCCAAAAATATGATGACTTTTTCGAATAAGTCTATTATTTCGTTGTTTTTTGTGTGTGCGAAATGTGGTGTTAGAGTTTTGGGTGTTTTTTTTTAGGACATACAAGCGATACGGATAACAATAATCCGACGGTGATGTTGATGAAGAAACAGATAACGGAGATTGAAAGGGAAATAACGCATCGAACGCACCACGATACGAATAGCAAGAGTAATGGTAGTAAGGAGGGTAATGGGGCGCTGTTTGGAAACAAAGAATGCTTGAATATCATCAAAGTGACGTCACCGACGAATGCGTTTTATAGTTATAATAATAAACCGAGTAGTTACATCAGCGAAACTGAACACCAAGAAAACCTTTCTGAATCTGTTGGTAAGTTAGATTTTGTTCATGTCTCCAGTCACGCAATCCAAATAAGATACAACTAAACGGATTTGTGTTAAGCTGTTGTTGTTGTGCCGAAACACCATCATAATAAAAGCTCACTTCGTAACCATTTCCTTTTAGTTGTATCTGATATAACTCCACCACCGCCAGCTCCGGCACCCCACAGGAATCTAGTTGAAGAAATTACCGCGTATGACGTCGAGGCGGCAATCAAAGACATCCGGTTAACGTTGCAACGCACAAAAGTACTACCGTTGAAATCACCCACAAACGAAGAACCTGAAGAAAATATATCTAGTCCTATTTGGGTACCCAGGTAAATCAACAAAAGACCAAAACAATAAAGCAAAAAACAAGCTGATTTATGCTCGTATGTTATTTAGAAGAGTAAAACAATTATTTGAATGTACAAAGTAGAGTAGAGATTATTTTAGTGAGAACAACCTAGATACAAGTAGAACAGGTGTTATAATCTTAAAGTGTGTTAGTTTTTGATGTGCCCACTAAAATAATCTTCATCTATAATTTGTTTGCAATATTTATTATAATTTATCTAATAGGCAACGTGGGTTATCTGCCACCAGTGGGGACTCTGACACCCGGAGAATTCATAGCGGCGAAGAGGGAGGCGACGAAGGTAATTCATCTAAATTATTTGTTTTAAATATTCGAACTAAAACGATTTTGGCATAACACACATGCGACATTATGATCTAGCTTACAAGTTACACCAATCTAACTCCAAACTCGTATAGTCTATTCTCGATCACATAGTTATGACGTCATAACAAACATTTATAGTGGGTTTATAGACGAACTTTTAACCACTTCAATTATCCACTAACCATTACCAATTATAGTAAAGTTAAAGATAAGAGTGTTGGTGTTCATACACAATTAACCACTAGCAATAGCGCTTGCGCTGATCATTATATTGTTTTAAAAAGGGGGAGTACCGTGTCTGTTTTCAGATTAAATAACGTTTGCCAGCTGTTTATTTTTGAGGTTATTCTTTTTGAACTTGTGTATTACATATATTATTTTTCTGGACATTTAACTCTTTTGGACTTAGGATACTACTTTTTGCAATCATTTTTCAATATATTATTTTCTAATATTAATTTTGTTTGTCAATATAACGGCTAAAATTAGAACTACATCTGACGCATGTGCAGAATGCATGTTCATTTACGGTAACCATTGCGAAGTGTTGAGAATTGGCCAACTTTTTACGCGAATGGTTACTTGTAAATAGTTAGTGGGGCTTGTATAAACTGCTACATTGATTAACCTACAGCCCAACTTTTTTAAATTCATAAGTACATTACATAACGATATATCTATGTATCTATGAGTTACTGATCAATGAAATTTGATTTAGAAATCTAAATAAAATATCATAATGCATTGTTTCATGTTTATGTGTACGAAAAATATGTTTTGATGGTTTTCTGTGATTTAGAAGAAGCAGATACAGATCTAGAAACTGATCGGTTACTCGGTCAACAACGGACGGATGATCAAGGATTCTATGACGAAAAGGTAAAGGTAAAAAATCGCAATTTTTATCAACACATTTATTAATTGAACCCAACTAAATTGACAATGAATCACATATGTGACGTCGACAACGTTATGATTTGCCTGTGTGTTAGGGCTGGCGAAAACCAAAAAGTCGAACCATTATGCCGCCGAGTAACTCAGCGAAAAGTGCCGTGCCGAAACAAATAGTGCCTGTGACATCACAACTCATAAACAATAACGCTTGCGACGGCAGTATTTCGTGTACAATGCCTGATATTCCGGGGCCTTCGTCGCCGCCCTTAGTCCGCGTGCCAGCGAAGTCGCTTCGGACAAAACTTCGTCACCACAGAGTCAAAAAGGTTCGATTGCATCGAGTAGACCAAAGGTAAATACATCTTTAACATGCATCTGTCTATTAAGACGTAAAATAAACTAGTACATAATTTAATAAATTGTTATATCGCGGCGCTAGTAACGCTTACCTCGCTTTTTTTTATATATGTATATATAGGTCTGGCCATCTGTTGCTTTCTTTTTGAAGTGCGTGTTATTTCGACAGTTTGCAACACTGACGCGCTTACCATTGATAGATATGTAGTGCCAAACCTCCGCTGTAAGAAATGGATCGTTTTAAGCTTAAACAATGTTAAGTACGTCAGTGTTACAAACTGTCGAAATAACACACACTTCAAAAAGAAACCAACAGTTGGCCCATCCTATATATATATATATATATATATATATATATATATGTATATGTATGTGTGTGTGTGTGTATATAATTCATAACTAACTACAATTAACCGAAGTTAGGCCAAGAAATTCGTTGTTTAATTACTAATAACAGTTGTGTTTTCTTTCTTAGGAAAAAGAACCAAAGAAAAAAAGTCGAAACAAAGAAGGTAAGATAATTTTTTTAATATATTTCTTTGGCTAATCAATGTAAATATATGTTTTATTTAACTAAAATTTGTGTATGTTTGAAACAAAACGGCGGATAAATCACTACACGATTTACGCGTTACAAAATGGCGTCTTTAGCACTTCACTTTATTCGTTAAATCGCTAGCGTAAAATTACAATATATATGTTATATGATTTGTCACATAGCAATTCCATATAAAATATGCAAATTTGTAATTTTAAGTTAGGGAATTGTCAACCTAACCAATCCAGCACTTAATTTGTATCAATAATTTAAAAAAAAAACTTGATTAATTATAGAAGATGACTGTAGAGGTCTACGATGTAAAAGTACAAGTCAGCGCAACCTTAACACGTTATGCGGAACTAAAGTCTGTTTTTCATACAGCGTTAATTTTATTATGTATGTGTGTACTTTACCGCTCCCACTAATATAGCATAAGCGCTATCCTTTGTTTGGCGAAGATAGTGCAATACCACATTAGTGAGAGCGACTGTATGCTTATGTAAAACAGACTTTAGTTAAGTGTTAAGGGCATACTTCGAAACCAATTTCACAAATGCGATTTATATATCAATAATATCTTTGGCAATAATATTAAAATTCGAATTTTGTCCATAAAAATGTCCACAACATAGAATATCGAAATTTTTATTTTAAAAACAAATTCATTTATTTCTATACGCCCAATCGCTTGGACATTATTTTTGGTAAGTTCCGAAAATGCATCTGTCTTATAGTAGTATTAATCAAAAATATATATACATACATATATATTTATTTATTTGACATCAATTATTATTGCATTGATAATAGTATCTTATTTTAGCTGTGTTTGTTATTAAAATCAGCGCACGCAACGCAATAGAGTACGCCGCGTGACGTCACACTACTAGATACCGTGACGTAAACAGTAACGTCACGTAGCGTACTCAATGTTCTATTCTGCGCGTTTCAGATTTTACTACAGAACACAAGCTAGTTGTTATTTTTAAATAAATATTGTTTGAAATGAATTTATTTCAATTTATATTATATACTATTATGATATTCGTTTTGGATTTTTTTAAAATACAAATTTGCTATCTGCAGTAATGTTCTATTATTTGTGCACGTTTTAAATCATTTTCTTTCGAAATTATATAAATATATATTAACACAACTGGGGAATAACAGACAATGTCGCATTTATATATATATATATTATATATATATGCATTTATATTATATATATATATATATATATATATATATATATATATATATATATATATAAATGCAACTGGAGTAACCTTAAATTCTGTATTTACATATTTTTCAATAATAATGTTTTGAGGTACATGTGTGAATGTTGCGTATGGAAAACGTATGAGCGAAAAGTGTCAACGTATATAGGAGTAAATGAGAGGAATTTATGGTATAACACGTGGGTGTATTAGTGCACCGTTGAAACAAATGTTTTATGTAGACTGGGTGATTTGGTTATGTTGCTAGAATGAGGCATATTATGTTATTTCCTTGTAGTTTTCATATGTAATACTAATGGTTCGTTTTGATATTTGTTTTAACAAAAATTATTTTGTTTAATTTATGAAGCTATCAACCAATCGCTCATGTGTTTCAATGCCACCATAGTGATGTGTTGCTAGCTTCATTATTATTACTACTCAACTAATCTATGCTTGATATGTTTTTGTTAAATGTCAACAAGTATTCAACTGAATAAAAACTAGAGTTTTCTTTTAAATTAAATAGACTATTGCGACCCTGCAGTTCTGATCGAAGGCGTCCTTTTTCGAGCTCGGTATTTAGGCTCAACTCAACTGGTGTGTGAAGGACAGCCTACTAAGACAACTAGAATGATGCAAGCCGAAGAGGCCGTATCGAGAATAAAGGTATATGCTTTCATTTATATTATTAACGCAACATTTGTTTATATTTGTACAACGTTTGGACTTCAATTCGTTTATTTATCAAAGACTTAACCTTGGTTTTTCTTATATGTTTGATTGGTAGCCATTTTGTTCTCACTTCAATTACAACTTATCAATTTTTAATCTTATTTATGTATCAAAATAGTTGCATTCAGTCATAAATGATAGAAGAAAATAGTAGAAATGAAGTTCAGTTGTTGTTTAAACAAAATATTGATGCCTGTTATTACGAATTGTGTGTGTCTGTGTAGGCACTTATAGTGTTTAGTTCATGAGTGTTTTTTTGTGATTTCGCCTCATTTTTTACTGCTTGGGATTATTGTTTCATATCTCTCATTTTATTCACTGCTATTAACAAATTATTCGTACACACACATAAATAAAACTGACGTTATTTGTTTTAATAATTTCACTTCAAATACTTGTACATAATCAAAACCTAACCAAAACGATAACTTAGCCAAATTATATCTAACAAATCGCTACGCGAAACTTAGAAAATGCGTAACATGAGAGATTCTTTTCTGTCTTTTCTGATTATTTTTCTATGTTATCTATATTTTGATTTTAAACTATTTTATGTCATGTCTCCCTTATTTGTACAATTCTGCATCTTGCGCAAAACCTTTAAATATTTTGCTTATTAAAATTTTCACAGATTATTCAAATACATTCATCATAACCATACATTTACAAACAAAATTAAACAATAATTGCAATGTTTTTATAATTACTAATATTCAACTTATATTAAATCAGTTTTATACCGTTTCACTATTAAAATATTTGAGCAATCCGCAGCGTTAATACAACTTCCAATTCTGCTCGGAGCGCTCCAGATTTTAATACTGCTAATTATTAAGTATGAATGACTAAAATAGATATTTTATAGATTTATCGCTACAATCGGATTTATCTTGGTAACTAATCCGATTGCAGTGACAATCATAACTCTGGTTGAAGTTCTCTTGTAGCATTTTATTACAAATTTATATTTATTTAGTGATGCGATTAAAATTTTACACGAGCAACAATGACGTCATTTCTATTAAGTTAATTTTTTTATTGTGTTATACTTGTTTATACACGTGGGGTTTAATTTTGGACTTTGGACACTAAATACATATCGCATTATTAAATAATCAATTTTAATACAGCGCTTATATAAACCGAACCAAAGCATTTAAATCGTGGAGTTTTATGGAGAAATGAACAGTTTATCGGCCATTTTGTTGTTGAAAAACGTGATAGTAAATTATATATATATAAATAAACAAATAAAATGAATAAATGTTTAGTACGTAGATACTAAGAAGTAAGAGTTTCTAATTGAAATAGTATTCGAGTGTAAAATTCAGTATATTTGGTAAAGCTTATAACAAAATGGCGCTCATGTGAACAGCTGGTGTAAATGTGTTTTTAGAACTGTTTGGTTTAGATACGCAGAAAGCAAGGACAAGGTGTGAGATGTGATAATAGAGTTTGGTTTATGTTTAATTGTGATATTACGGAGTATGTTTCAGTTTAGTGTTGTACCCTTCTCTCCCTCCACGCTCGACACACCGGCCCGAAGTTCGTCGAAATTAACTAACTAAATAAATAATTTAAAAATAAATATTAATTTAAAAAAACGCACGCTTCAATGTGCTCATATATATATATATATATATATATATATATATATATATATATATATATATATATATATATATATATATATTTTGGTTGGTTGCCTGCAAATTGTTATGTGTCAATGTAATAATTGATTATGTTGGCTGAATTTCCCCCCTTTTTTTATATCTTTCCAAAAACACTAATATTAACAAATGCACACCTATAAATTATTATATCAATATAAGTCTACGCTTTATCATGCACTTTGTAAAAAATACACAATGTTTTTTGGGTAATGGATATTATATCATTGGTGTTTTACAAGTTTTAAACCTTAATAACCAAAATTTGAATTTTTTTTATATATATATATTTTTTTTGTTGTATTACTGTTTATATTCCTTTTACGTTCAGGCAAAATATCTATTACAAAAGCATTTTCTGTGTTCATCTCAGACAAAAAGTATCGTTCTAATTTATTGCTATAAGATATAACCGAGATATTTTGCCTCAACGCTAAAGATTACAGGGTTTTAATGTTTATATTTAAAAAAAAATTAAAGTAAATTTTACGTAAATAAACATATAAATGAATATAGAATACGTGACGTCATACGACACGCTGTGGCTGTAGACTTAAAATAATAATATGTTATTATTTTATACTATCAATGACGGTCATTTTGACCACACCACAATTCGTATTTGTATTTTATAGTTTTAAGTATTTTTTTATATATTGAATCTATTTTGTATTAAAATAACAACGATTTCTTGTTAGAAAATATATTCGTAATTAATTAAAAACTATGAATATTGCTTATGTGACGTCACGTGTTCTACAATGGTCTGTTTATGCAAAAATAAATCGTTTATGAAAGGCATTAAATTTTAATAATTTTTTTAAACATTTAAATTTATATGATTTTAATAATATTTTATAAATGTATTAATATAAAAATACTGAATGCCGTCATTCGCATTAACGTATTTGCTAAGTGTTGTTTTTAAAATTTACTAACAATTTGAGGTAAATGGGTTATAATTTGTGCTTTTGAATGTAAAAAAATCAATGTAAATTAAAAATGGGGGTGCAAGGTTGCCAACCAAATGTACAACTAACAAACTTAATACGCGTCATAACTCGCAGGGTGAGTATTCCGACGATGATCAAGTGAGTCCGTTTACTGAAGATTATGACAATGCTGCCGACGAAACTGATAGAAAATCACTTGCCGATACTCAATCGGTGTTACATCAACAACAAATGCAACAACAAGCGCTACAACAACAACAAACAACAGGTGATAATGCGACGGGTACAATGTTTCGGCTTCATTATTTGGGCTCGGTCGAAGTGGAGGAAGAGAATGGGCGAAAAAGTCGGAAAAAGCTTAAGAAACACATGGTCGAAGAGGCTGTCGTTAAGATTAAGGTCTGTTGTGATTGTTTAATGTTTTCATCCATACGAAGTTCCCTTGACTTGACGCACTTTATAGACATTGTGTATACAGCAAAACACAACCGAAAGTTAAGAAATGTAATTTATTATTGAATTTAAGACCATAATTGCAACCCGGTTATGTTTTGTTACTACTACAACTGTGTCCCGCTGAACTAATAGGGCGTCAGCCATCTTGTTTTCTGCTGCCATCTATATATTTCACCAATAATTTGTGTATAGGTCAATTTGATTTAATATTTATTAACAATTATTAATGAACTCTTGTGACCTTTTTTTATTCATGCTGCTTTGACCACACACACAAAAAAACTAATTCTAGGCATTGGTAAGTAAAAAAACGGTGTCCCATATATATATTTATTTGTAAAATGCGTCAGGTTTTGTTTTCTATTACAAATTGAAAATCACAAAACCGAACAGGCCCCGGACGGTGAAACACAACCGAGCACTGAAGTCGATTTGTTTATATCGACCGAGAAGATCATGGTACTGAACACGGATCTTAAAGAAATTATGATGGACCACGCATTACGCACAATTTCATACATCGCAGATATAGGTGATTTAGTCGTGCTCATGGCACGTCGCCGTTTCGTCCCCCACGAAATGGATGAACCACCGAAAATCAGTCGGACACCGAAAATGATTTGTCACGTTTTCGAAAGCGAAGAGGTAAATTACTACTCAATTAGAGCAGCATACGTAATTTATGTTGTTATTTTAATGAAATTCCAGGCTCAATTCATAGCACAGTCGATTGGGCAGGCGTTTCAAGTGGCGTATATGGAATTTTTAAAAGCAAACGGTATAGAAGATCATAGTTTTGTTAAAGAAATGGACTATCAAGAAGTGCTGAACTCGCAAGAAATATTTGGTGATGAGTTGCAAATGTTTGCCAAAAAAGAAATGCAAAAAGAGGTACGCATTAAAAAGGCTTTTCTACCCCGTGTGGATTTCTTTACTAATTTGCGATTCTGATTGGTTTTGGTAGGTAGTAGTTCCTAAAGCGAAAGGTGAGATACTTGGTGTTGTCATTGTCGAATCGGGTTGGGGCTCTATGTTACCGACAGTTGTGATTGCGAATTTGGCGCCTGCTGGAGCGGCTGCACGGTGTGGCCAGTTAAATATCGGCGATCAAATCATCGCTATAAATGGTGTTAGTTTGGTTGGTTTGCCATTATCTACTTGTCAAAACTATATAAAAAACTCGAAAAATCAAACTGTTGTTAAGTTAACAGTGGTGCCATGTGCCCCAGTGGTCGAAGTCAAAATTAAAAGACCCGATACAAAATACCAATTAGGGTTTAGTGTTCAAAATGGTGTAGTAAGTTATCTTATTTTATTTTATTATCATTTTATGTACCAATTTGTGTGATTATTTTTTGTTTTTGAATAGATTTGTAGTCTATTAAGGGGCGGTATTGCGGAAAGGGGCGGCGTCCGAGTGGGGCATAGGATCATAGAAATCAACAATCAAAGTGTTGTTGCTGTACCACACGAGAAAATCGTAAATCTTTTAGCAACGTCTGTTGGCGAGGTAAGTTATTTCTATTGTTGGTAACATATGTCACACAAAGAAAACCTGAAATAAATTTAAACATTATCAATACGCATACAATAGGGTTGATACCTCTAAAAATTTATTTTTTATTTTTATGAATGCTTATAAAAAGTTTATATTTTTAAAGATGTGATTTTTAAAGTTGCTTGTTGACCTGCTCTAAATATGACGTCAACAAGAGAGCGTGTCTAGTCTTTTTTACAACATACGGTTGGTAGCACTTAATTACTATGTGTTTGTAACGTTTTGACAAGTGACATTAGGTGTAAATTTGCCTTGAAAAAGTCTCATTGTGTATAAATACAAATTGATTAGCGTAGAGGATGATTTAAAATATACAAAAAATAACAATAGATGAGATCAATGCGTGAAATGTACTACAAACAATTTTAAACAAAACTTATATTGTTAGTTTGACAGATAATTTAGGTTGGTATTATTTCCATAAAAATGGTTTTCTATTAGTGGTAACAGCGTAGGCTGATTTTCCAGCACGCTGATTGGCCAGCGTTTGGGAGGAGGGATAAGTAGTACATTCTTTACTTGACGTCACGTGTGTACATATAGAAAAAAACGATATTTCAATTGGTAATAATGAATAAGCGATATGGTTTCAGAGTGAACCCAATGCAATAAATACGTATTATATTACAATATAATAGGTTTATATAGCAGTTAATAACTATAGGTATCAACCCTATTGTCGAAAACGATCAAATGTGTATGTTTCATTGTTCACTGTTCTAGATATTAATGAAAACAATGCCGACATCAATGTTTCGATTGTTAACTGGTCAAGAGAATCCAGTTTATATTTAAATAAACCTTAACATATTTAAAAAAAAAAGTTACCAAAGGACTCGAAAGTGCCTGCTCCCAAAAATAAAACAAAACAAATAAAAAAAAAATTATGTATCACAGTACGTTGTTCACGTGACAAATTACACAATCAAGATAATATATAATTAAATTAATTATTATTGCATACATTGTTTAGTAAAAATAATAATAAATATGAAAACACTTATGGCACACAACATAATACAATATTATAATGAAATAAAGCTATGAGGGATACAAGGGGGTAAATTGAGGTTATGATTCTAAAATATTTTTTAAATACGTAACACACTTCATGAATTTCGGTTACAATCTGTAACGTGTTACAGCGATACTCTAAGAAACTGTGTAGACATTCATATTAATCCTCAGGGATCTTATAGATCTGAAACGATGCGTAGGGATCTACTCAAACACCCTCAAGTATTTTTGGTGATCTGAAGACATATGGAGATCTGTAATGATCTCTAGAAATCTGTATTAGGAATCTATTTAGTATCTGCAGTGAGCCCTAGGGACGCGTAGGTGTCTGTAATAATTCATACGAATTCGCGAGTATCTGTAGCGGATTCTTAGTGATCTGTAGGTATCTATAGCAATCCGTGTCTATTTGCAGAGCAGTTTAGGGATCGTTGAAAATCTGTAACGATCTCTAGAGATTGGAGAGTATCTGTAGAGATTCGAGAGTATCTGTAACAATCTCTAGAGATTCGAGAGTATATGTAACGATCTCTAGAGATTCGAGAGTATCTGTAACGATCTCTAGAGATTCGTGAGTTTCTGTAGTGATCTCAGGAAATTTGAAAGTATCTATAACGATCTCTAGAGATTGAAGAGTATATGTAGCGATCTCTAGAGATTCGCGAGTATTTGTAGCGATCTCTAGAGATTTGAGAGTATCTGTACGATCTCTGGAGATGCGAGAGTTTCTGTAGTAATCTCTGGAAATTCGAAAGTATCTGTAACGATCTCTGGAGATTTGAGAATATCTGTAGCGCTCTCTAGAGATTCGAGAGTATCTGTAGCAATCTCTAGAGATTTGAGAGTTTCTGTAGTGATCTCTGGCAATTCGAAAGTATCTGTAACGATCTCTGGAGATTTGAGAGTATTTGTAGCGATCCCTAGGGTTACGTAGGTAGAGAATTGTGAATATCTGTAGGGATGCCTAAGAAGTTACAGATACTCATGAATAATTCCGTATGTAACAGTGTGGCCAAGAAATGTAGTGCAAAATATGTTGTTTATATTTTGAAATCAAGACAATTGTGACTGCGCCTGATACTCCCTTGTTCTCTGCATACATTTGTGGTATATTTGTTCAACAGCGGAGTGCTTAATTTAAAATTTAAAAAAATGCAGATAATTAATGTAAATACAGGCTCAAACTAGTCGAAACGAGCCCAATTTCATATCCATTTACTACTACTATATTGAAAAAATTAAAAATAAATGAAAAAATATATTATATATAGACAATAAACGATGTCAGTGTGTATTGTCAGCCATAATTTTTTTACACCGAAAGAATTTTAGCAAGTAAGGGCTAGTATTTATTGAAAAGTTTAAAAAATTGATGTTAACCGATGGATCATATATATATATATATATATATATATATATATATATATATATATATATATATATATATATATATATATATATATATATATATACATACATCTATATATATAAATTAAAAAAAAAAAAACGCTACACCAATTTCAAATATTAAAATTTGAAAATTCTAACCTAACTTTATATGCCTGTGCAATAAAAATTGTCTATGACTAAACGAAACAGTACTTGTACGAATCACACTACACGCGGCCAGTGACACGTTATTGCGTCTAGTGTGCTTTGACAGTGATTATTTTCCTTAGAAATTCTTCGAAATATTCTCTAAATATTCCCGAAACAATTACTTTGGTTTATTTACAGAATATGTTCAGAATGTTTAAGTGAGATACACTACAAATATTATCTAATATTACATCTTCAAATATCGCATACATCTAATTTCGTATTTAAGTTGCAAATCCACAAAAAACTCAACATATCGAACAAGTTTGTTTAGTATTTTGTAGATTTTAAGTCAAACACTACAAATATTCCAAAGAAATACTACATTTTAACGTATTTTATACTCATTTCGCAATAATATTTATCGTTTTTCGTATAATACTTTTCATTATTTTTAATCGCTCAACTCGTTATTGGAAAACGTTTCTTTACAGGATAATTATGATTGATTGATTGACTATGTATAATCAATCAGTAACTCTTGAATTTTAAACTGTATTATATTAGTTTTTATTAGCGTAAGTGTGGCTTCTTTTGTTTCGCAAAACAAACAAAATAGGTTATTTTGATTAATTAAATAATTAATCAAACATTTTTATAGCTAGAATATTTTCAGATTTATTTGAAATTTTTGTAGCAAATTGTGTATACTTGCTAAATCAAGGTTTTAAATTTGTTTTTGTTAATATTTATTTTTTTAAATGTGCACAAATTCGAGCACAAGAAGATCGACCACATTAATATTATTTATTTATTGTTTTTTTTCTACATCTGTTTATTTTTTATTGAAAACAAAAAATACTATGTAACTGAACAGTTTCATCATTTTTAAATATTGTTAGTAAAAAAAAAGAAATATTCTCTTTTTATAACTGTGAAATGCTAAATGTGCTTAACATCTGATCAAATTTAATGCAATGTGAATAAAAAACATGCTTATTACTATAAACAAATTGTCCGTTATTTTGAGCATGTTCCTTGTATATAGATCATATTTTTCGCCTATATAAACATGGCTTTTCATCATCTAGAAAAATGCGTTCAGTTCATGACAAACTGAACCACTTTTGGCAAAATAATTCGCGATTCAACTTAAAGACGGCATACATAGAGTTTTAACTTTCTTATACGAATGTATATAAGGGAGTATTGTAATCATGAAAAAATCGAGATTTTAACGGAAATACATCTTTTGACCTTCCCTGAGTCGAGTCTGACTATTTTCAGGATTCCGTTTGTGTGTGTGTGAATCATCTACAGGCAAAACGGCCAATGCTATAATCAAAAAACTTTAAACTTGTATATGGCCCGGGAGAAAACCTCCTATTTTTGAAAAGAATATTCAAACCGGAAGTGCATATTTACTCTTGTCATTTTTTCGAAATTCTGCAATATCTTCAAAACGGCTGCACTTACAGAAAATATACTAGTATTCAAAATGAAAGATATTGATATTATGCACAACTTTTGTTTAAATAATTTCTTCAAAAAGTTTACCGATTACAAGAAAATCATTATTCAAATTTTTGAATGTCCTGCCATGGGAATTTATACTTTTGGTTAGTAAAATATTAAAAACATATATACATATCTTATTAGGTTTTTAATTTAATATGAAGACTAAAACATTTGCAGTGTCTTGCACTTTACTTTCTTATACGTAGTAGGTATATATTAATAAACCCTCTATCTAAACAATATATACCTAATACGTATAAAAAAGTCCAGTGCAATACAGTGCAGATGTTTAGGTACTACCAAGAGAAGGACCGACATATCTAACGTTCGCTTTATCATATGGTGTCAATATATGCGTTTGTTACATGTCTAGATTAATTTAACAAAATTACTAACCACAGTAATTAAAACAATGTAAATTTGTTAAATCTGAACGTTTTATTAATAAATCAACTCGAAGTGCGTTCAGGCACACAACAGAAAGTACGATTTTTGTTTTTGTTGATTATTTGAGCGAAATTCCTTTATTGGTGTTCAATATTAGCAGAGAATTCACTACTCATATACTAATATTGTGATAAATTAAAACAGTTGTGTTTTGCTTGTTTATAACTGCCTTCATGCATTAATTCTCAATTTTTATCGTTAACCTGAATCGCGAATTAAATTATTAAAACACAAAATCTAACCTTTATTTTTAATATATATATTTCAATTTTCTTGTACAAACATATTAACAACAAACTAACTAATTTATTTTTATACATTCTTAAAAGTACTTCACGAAATATACCCAAAAGAACCTGACTTCCGGTTATTTTAGTTAGGCTGTTTTAAATATTTCCCGCGAAGCTTTACAATATATATATATATATATAGATAATTCGATACAGAATTACAATTTATTTATTTTTTTGATAAATTTATTACGATATAATGATAAATACTTATATATACATAACTTTTACTTTATAAAATCTACAAAAATTATAATATTTTGGTTCAAAGTATAACTAAAATAAGCTTCTATTGAAAATATATTTTGATTTTAAATTATTGTCCAAATGGCCGCATATACACAGTAGCTATATTCAACACGAAATGATTCTATTTAGAGCCGTGACGTCACGCGTTCAATTTCTATTGGGTTAAAAACTTCGAAGTTTAATTTAAAAAAAAATGTTTTTAAATGACGTACATTAGGGCTGTAAAATAATTTTAATTTGAATATATTTCGTGTTGAATATCTAAACTGAGTGTTTGGTAAGTAACCTTTAAAAATATTTAAATTTGGAATGTATTTTTATCCTGTGTCAGACTAGAACTTACAATTAATGAATGTTTTTATAACTTATCAACTAAAATTGGTAAAATATTTGTTTTATTTTGTGAATGAATTCGTAAAATATTTATGTAGATGTGACACCTTTTCGAGCAACAAGTAAATTCAAAACAGGATGTTTTCTAATGTAACTAACAGCTTTCTTATGCGTCACCTGGATTTCAAAGAAATTTGCGTTTACGACTTGTAGTTTTATGAGTCACTTGTTGAATCATGTGAAATGAATCACTTTTACGTAGTTTACACATTTTTCACGGGATTCAATGAATTTTTTTGAGAAATAATTGTAATTTAAAACAAAATTATGACTGAATTATTGTGTGTGATACATTAATGATTGAACAATGACCAATTTAGATTCGAAATTCTTTTTAATTCAAAGTTAACTGTAGTATAAAATTTAAAAAAAAACAAAAAACTTACCATCGTAAAATCGTAACCGTTGCACTGTAATATTTTATCATGAACTCGCAAACCACTTCTAGACGCCGGACTGGACTCATGTACTTCAGTCACATAAATCCCCTGAAACCGACGAGTACTATAAGTACTGACATTGCCCACAATAAAACCCCGTACTTACATTATCAGTGTACCCCTGTGGACTTTTGTGATAATCTTGATCAATTCCACCACCGATCTTGAAACCGCAACGCATTATATCACCATCGCACTCCTTGTGCAACGTAATCGGAATCTGTAAAATCAATTTTGAGTTTTCACCAACTTGAGTGTCACTTAAATCATGAAACTAACGCTTAAACACTCCATAACAGTACCAGCTTGATGCTGGAATGCCATTTTCGCACACATTGTTGATGGATTTTGTTTAAAACGAGGTTAAAATGTTATATATTTGGTTTATTTTATTAAAATTGTTCACCGATTCGATAAGTTAATATCTAATTTTCGTCGCGATTAATTGCGAGCTATATTGTGATATAATCGCAGAATTTTTTGATAAGTATGTTGATTTCGACTGGAAGTGTAATGTAAATACGATAAACTCTAAACTTTAAGGTTATGATGTGTCATTTTATGTTCTGCGTTTGCGTAATGGTTTACGTTTACTTGTTTTTTCGCTAGGTGCTCTGTAAGCTTTCTGTATGGCTATTTTATTATTAAATTTGATTTGTGTTTGGTAATTAAATATGTTTTCACACATTTCTATGCGATTATTTAATTAATTAATATATATATATATATATATATATATATATATTTATATATATATATATATATATATATATATATATATATATATATATATATATTTATATATATATATATATATATATATATATATATATATATATATATATATATATATATATATATATATATATATATATATATATATATATATATATATATATATATATATAATCCTTAGATTTATGTTATATATGGTATTTTGAAAAGAATATGGACGTCGATTTTGTATTTTTTATTAAAGTAATACAGAGTAAATTATTGCTCAAAATCTACATTTTAATCCATAAGTAATTGCGTTCGTAATTTGATTTCAATAGCTTAGTAATTATATTACGAACACGTCGCTTTGAACTAGGTGAAAATCAATTTTCGGTATGGCATTTCCGCTTTAGTGTTTTCATATCCGGCTGAAGTGAAAATGAAGTAAAAAAAACGAACAACGTTCTTGTGTGTCGCAGCTCGTAGGTGGTAGAAAGCGTGTAGGCGTAGCGAGGGCGTAGTTAAAGCATCAGCGGCGCATCATCAGTGCGGCAAAAATTGTAGCGTAAACGAGTCGCGTGAAAAAGCATAGGAAAACCGTAAAGGAAAAACCCAATTCGCCGTTTGGTAAAATAGCTTTTTGCAAAGGAAAAACGAACAGATATATCCAGTTAGGCATCGTGTTACGTTGGTGGGCGCATGCACATGCGCAACCGTTCATAAACACGATTGTTGGTGAGGTGGCAAACGGGGTTTTTCTAGTTGGACGTCGCGTTCAGAGGCGCCTGCGCAAATTGGCCGCAACTTGTAACATTTCGACGTCGGGGTTCACTAGGCGGTTGTTATTCTGTCTGTTGCAGTAATTCGTGGAAGTTTGTGTTTGTTTCTTTCGATAACCTTTGTAAAGTAAACTCTGTATTTTTTGTTTTTGATTTGTGTATTTTAAACTGCGAATTCGTCTAGTTTCTTTTTGAAATTGTATAGATATATAATCAATTTTCGTTGTTATGGCACAAACAGTAGCAAGCAGTAGTAGTCATTCGCTTATAATTACAATATTCATGGTCGCTGTATGTGCAGCGATACCATACACTGTTTTAGCGTTAGATTTGAGTCGTCTTTACGGTCATATTAATTCTAAGCGAAATGGTGAGTGCAAATGGACACATTGGACGAGTATTTTCGCACTTTTATGCACGATCTTTTGACTTTTTATGCACTAATGCACATCACACTATATATATATATATTCTTGTACCATTATTTATACATATACTTACATATGATATTCTAGTTCTAGCCTCTTCATTGGGGAAGGAAGTTAATAATGTATTTATTATATTTATTTACAATAAATATATATTTTACTTTAAAATGATTTTATTTTTCGTTACACTATTATTTTTATTTTACATGTTTCGCATCACAACTTACGCATTTTTTAAATCAAAATAAATATTTCCTAACTTCTAATTTTCATTCATAAATTAAACTATTCTACAAAAAAAATTATTTATTTATTTTATTATATACATTTTAAATGATGTACAATTACTAATTCATTTTATATAATATATTCAGTTTATGTTATATATATGTATATATATATATATATATATATATATATATATATATATATATATATATATATATATATATATATATATATATATATATATATATATATATATATATATATATATATATATATATATATATATATATATATATATATATATATATATATATATATATAATATATATATATATATATATATAAAGTTCACACATTAAATTTCTGTAATTTAATGAGTTCTAAGCGTTATAGTAATTAAATTTTAATTTAATTAAATGTTTATTTACGTAGTAATTTTAATAATGTTCAAACAATCTTTAGTATGTGAATTTTCATTTATTAATATTAAATTATATCAGATATTTTTTTGAAGTTACATCTTTGTAGTTTAATTATAAATTTATTTTACGCCCTTATAGCTGGAAGTTGACAGCTTTTTAGAGTAGTTTTTTTATAAATTTACGTAAAATTGACAGCAGCATATACGCCCATTTTGTGATCGATGTACTCGCAAATTGAACATTTCCAATATACTTTCAAATATGTTTGATCTCCGCCCTACTGGTGAAAGATGACACTTATCATATGTTAGTGTTACAATTTGGGCGTTGAGCGCGCAAAAGCGCAAACTCACACCACCTGTCCATGTACACTCGGAATAATATATATATATAAATTATTTCGATCGATATCTGCTACCGAGAGACTTCCTCATACCCACGCACGTAAACACACCCACATAACACATATATGAGTACATGCGGAATTATGATTGTCAATCTATAACCTTATAAAAACATATTCGTGTATTAACCGTGGTTGATTTAACAACATATGCCATATTTAAACATGTGACGCTCAACATTTTTAGAAAATGGTCAATTTAAAAAAATATATATTTGCACACCGCCTTGGCGGGTGAACATTTATTTCAAACAAACAAATATATATATAATATATATATATATATATATATATATATATATATATATATATATATATATATATATATATATATACAGATACATACATACATACATAACTTAATGCCTATTCCCAACATGTGGGGTGGCATGACCCTTTACATTCACATCTTCACAATATATATATATATATATATATATATATATATATATATATATATATATATATATATATATATATATATATATTGTGAAGATGTGAATGTAAAGGGTTTTCTGCCACCCCACATGTTGGGAATAGGCATTAAGTTATGTATGTATCTGTATATATATATATATATATATATATATATATATATATATATATATATATATATATATTTGTTTGAAATAAATGTTCACCCGCCAAGGCCCTCAATTAAAAGATAAATCGTCAAGATATTAAAAAAAATTGAAAATATCTAAATTAAAAGTTTTTTAACGTATATATTATTCAACATATTTAGAAAGGTCTATCTACAATTTGTAGTAGCTTTAAATTGCGTTTAATAAACACTTCTGAAATAGAAATACATTTAGTTACATGTACGTCATTATGACGTCAGTAGTTGAATAACATTTAATTATCATATAACTGTTAATTCGATTAAAAACTTATAAATAGCGCAATTAGAAGGGAGAATACCAGTTATTTAATCATTTAACTATGATTATAACCATATTATTTATACTAATTTAGTGTGTGACGTCATTTAAAAAAATTTAAAAGTAGTTCTACGTCACTACAAGTATAGGCGAATTCACATAAGAAGAACATTTTTGTGGCATGAATCATACACTTTTTACATACAATCATATGGAGTGTAGTGATGATTCATGCCGCAAAAATGTTCTTATGTGAATTCGCCTATAGCTATAAAGTTAGCATTCTGAATAAAAATAGCCTGTTGTTTATATTTTATGTGATTTTCTTAGAATCTAATTATAAATAATACAAACTAAGGATATGTTGTGCATTTTATGATTTATTATGTTTCACTCTGCGATACAATCGGTTTTTGTGAATGCATAAACAAAAAATACGTTGTTTAAAGGGCAAATGTCAAAATAAACGCCAAATTGCGTTCTCCAAGGAATAAAAATGCAAAAAAAAAATTTTAAAGAATAATCAATATTTAATAATATACGTGTCAAAAGTTGCTGTATGGAAAAACCATTTCTATACTTATTTATATGTAAAATAATATTTTCTTTAGTTATTACTAATTATATAGATTAATAAAGAAATAATTAATTTAAAAAATATAATTATTTAATTTAAATAAATCTACTACATATTTCATATAAACAAGCATATTCAATAAGTTTCATTGGTGGAGGAGTTGTTTGGAATGTATTTATTTTTTGAATGTTTACGCACTAGCACTTGTTGGCATTTTTAATCTAGACGTTTAAGGGTTATTTTTGTGTGTTTTACAATATATTGCAGGCGACGTATGTCACCCTTATGAACCATTTAAGTGCCCCGGCGAGAACCACTGTATATCAATACAATATCTTTGCGATGGCGCACCCGATTGTTCCGATGGTTACGATGAAGACTCTCGACTTTGTACAGCAGGTACGATATAATTAAATTAACACAACAACCCTCACGGTCTCCCGTTGGTGTTGTTATAAGTGGCGTCGTTAATAATAGTAATTTGTAACAAGTATGGTTTTCTTTGTTTTAAAAGTAATTTGTATCTATTGCGCAAGTCATTGCAGCGAATTAGGGTACTAAGCAACGAAATGGGAACACAGCCTAGTTCGAGTAACTAGTTAACCTATATTTTTAACGATTTTCTGTCGTTTTTGACGCGTCCTTTAGCAAAACGACCACCTGTAGAAGAAACGGGTAGCTTCTTGAAATCATTGCTGGCGAGCCACGGTCCAAATTATTTAGAAAAATTATTCGGCAGTAAAGCAAGGGATGCCCTACAGCCACTGGGCGGCGTTGATAAAGTTGCCATTGCATTATCAGGTACGTTTATAATTAAAATAAATCATGCAATCAATTAATAAGTGATGAGTAACATTTGAAATAGAATCACAAACGATTGAAGACTTTGGGGCAGCGTTGCACTTGATGCGATCCGATTTAGAGCATTTGCGCAGTGTGTTTATGGCGGTGGAGAATGGTGATTTGGGTATGTTGAAATCACTGGGAATCAAAGATTCTGAGTTGGGTGATGTGAAATTTTTCTTGGAGAAATTGGTGAATACAGGTTTCTTGGACTGAACCATTCTCGAGCCTGCTGCTTATCCTAAATTTTATTATATACACGGTCCCATCAAACCTGATTTCTATTCGTATTTGCTGTACAATGAACAAAAAGAATAATCATTAAACGGCACCTTATTAATTAATAAACAAATCGACATAATCATTTTCAATTCGTTTTCAGCTCTAAAATAGAAAACATTTGTTTGTTTGGCGCAAATTACCAACTAATTAATTTTAATTCGATAAACTAGCAATAAAAAATGACAATTTTTGAATAAATTCTAACCATAAAAGAGTAACAGCATTCATTTTTGAGTCGAAAAAATTAGGAATTTTAAGTCGATCAAAATGTACCGACTTTTACCAACTTATGTGTATAAATACCAACCTATAAAAACTAAAATACCAAATTTACACGGCAGCAGTGTTCGAAACTTTTCCGTCCCTAAAACTACTAAAAATATTTTTTTCTAATCTTAACAATTATAAACAAAACAAAAAAATATTTAGAACACATCTTTTATTATTTATTAAATAATAATAAATAAATACTTATGACCATACATAAATAAAATAAAAAATACCAGGTGCGCTGAAAAATAATGCAAATGATCGCGAGCTATGATTATTGTGAATCAAATGAATAAATATTTTAAAAAACAAATGAAAATACATATCTTTATGCAATGAACGAGATATTTTGATACTCTATAGTTTATAACTGGTTGTAAAAAGGGCTTAACGTATAACCAGTCTATGCGTACCTTAACGATGAAATAGAAATCAAAAAAAATAGATAATTCGGATGGCTAATTAGTAATTTATAAACATTATATCAATGTGATTATGTACATATCATTATAAAATAAGTGTAACATTAAATAAATTATAAGAACTAGTGTTTTCTCGGACGAATTTTTGTATGCCATATTTAAAAGTGTGAAATTTATGCCTGACACAAAACTTAAAAAAACACCATTTTAAATTAACAAAGCGCTTGGTCCATACAAAAATCGGTTCGAGAATTAACAAAATGACTGCGAATACGTGACATATTCTTGGTTTAATACAAACATAGTTTAAGCTCTGGTAGTATATATAAAAAATATATTAGATTATATAAATATATCTATAAAATAAACAAATAAAAAACAGACAAAAAAACAACAACATATATTTAAAATAATAAAAAAACAATTATTTTTATCATTTTAGTTCATGAAAAAGACTGATACATGGCTAATGTTTATGTAATGTTATTATATATTTTAACAATTATTATAGCTTTATTGTTTTCATGCATTGACAGTATCAGCGAAGCTACTTAACAAAAGAATATTTATAAATTTTATTTCTATTTTTTTATTTAGATTAAATAAAAATTAAATAAACGAAATTTAAGCATAAATACTCGTATATCATTTACTACATTTATCAATATCCCATCCTAAAGCTATTTCATCAAATTTTATTTTATAATTACATTTAAATTTAAACCTTCTACGCCATTGAAATCTATATATATATATACATGAAATAATTTACGTAGGCGTGGGTGCATGGTGTGAAAATGTGGGGTTGTCCTCGGAATAAGTGGCGAAAGAAATGTTGTGAGCAAGAATAAAAGAGTGTGTATGAAAAAGCTTAATTGTCAATAAAAATGTTAAAAAAACTATTCTGCCACTCCATTTAATGGGAATAGGCATGAAGTTATGTATGAAAAATGTATTTAAACGAAAATTTAATACATGTGTAGAGATCTAGTGGTATTAAAACAAATAAACGTTAGTTTTATCATTATTATAACCAGTGTTGACAACAAACTAAAAATTTAATTTGGTGTTCATTTTAAGATATTTTCTCACCAATAGACTAAAAAAATTATTTAAATTGGCGTATAATTTTGTATAAATGTATTATTTGTATCTAATTTAAGCTGAGAAAGTTGTAAAATGAATTAATTTAATACAGTTTTAAGTCGTTTTTATTTTTGTACACGTTGGTTGAATTGGTATTTTTATCATGACATTTGAAACAATCTGGGAGTCAAGTTCAAACTGAAATTGATAACATTAACAATTTTTAATCATTATTATCAAATGTATTGGAGAAATTTCTGTCGCGAATCGATCACAATCCATCCAGTTTAAAATGTGAACTGCTGTTTGCGTTTGGACTACTGTTTCTATCATAACAACATGATTAAAGTGGGGTTAATATTGAGATTGTCAAATTGAAAGATAAACATTGAAGAAGTAATTTGGTTATTCTAATGTTTACTGTAGATATTCTTCGTATATTAGTGGTTAACTCATAATTTGTGACTGTGTTTTGAGAGCCTGGACATGGAAACGTTACGAGCTGATACCGTGTATCTTATTATGAAAAATAATACGCCCGTTTCAAGGGCCTCCAGGGTTCAGTGGTTGCTGAAAAGACTGAACACTTGTATTACCTTCTGCCCAGAAAACAAACGAAAATGGGTGAGTTTGTTTACAACAAATTAAAACAATTGAATGTTTTGTCTGTGTTTGAAATTCTTTTATTATATATTATTCAAAACTATGTTATATATTTTCTTTGACAAACTTCGATTTACGCCTCTTATATTATTATTATAAACAAATATATATTTGCACCATTTACATCACCATACAATTTTTCTACAACTTCGTTTTTTACAACAATTTATTTAAATTAAATACTAATTTAAATAATAAACACTAATTAAAATTGCTAATCGCGTTCAAAATAGATATTGCGTAGTATCGAACAGCTAGAAAATGGACTTTGTTTCGTTACAATTCCCTCAAAAACGGCTTTAATGATTAAACATATAGCGCAATTGTTATGAATATAAACTTAAACAATGCATGTTTTTAGGTTTTTAACAATTTATTTTCGAAATTTCGTTAATGATTCAATGAGGAAGGTTTACCATTTTTTTTTTTTTTTGTAATAACGACATATTGCAAATAAATGTTATTATTATTAACAAATGCAACAAATGTTGTATTTATTTTGGGAATTATGATCACGAAAAACAACGATAATTGAAAATAAAAGCTATTATTTATAACAATTAATTGTATTTAAAGAATTCCTTTGTTCTACAGTGGCGATATAAGCAAAAATATTGTCAATATTATTATTATGTTTAAAACTTTTATTAGATGATTGACGACGAAGAATTCGATATACTATCTGTCGTATCAACCGAACAATATCACAACACATCGAACAACCCTACTAAATACGAAATCACAACAAATACAAAATTAAAATTTATAGCGAACAGTTATAGGATTGTTTATTGTTTCGATATGAGTCCATCGCTTTCGACAATTGACATCCAAAGTGGTGAGATTTTACTCGACGAAATAATGCCATGTTTTAAATCTAGTCTCGAGGGTTTATGTTGTCCGGTAATTATTGCCACTTACGGACCGCGAGTGTTGAAAAATGTACAGTGTTTTTTTCCCCCGTACAGTTTACTGTACCAGGTAGCAGTGTAGTCATACACCCAAAAATATATTTAACAGTCATCGCGCATACGCCATTTTTCATGACGCCAGCGCAACAAGTGTTGATAAAAGGTGTCGAAGTGACGGCCTCAAATTTAGAAAAAATATTCACAACCGTCGAAAGACAGTTTAAAATTTTAGAGGATCGAATTTCGGATGTTTTAGGAATGATGCATGATCAAAATTATGAAGTAAGTTCATGTGTGTAATTCACGTGTGTTATAAATGTAATGAATATCATTTGAATTGTTTTTAGAATGATTATAGCTTGTTAGTGGAAACTTCTTTAAATAGTCAAGTTACGAGTAATTTTATACGAAACATACCGATGGTATCACCCGATGCCAATTTCGTAAACATGTTGCGATACTCTATGCTCGCATTAGCGCTGTTACCTGAAAATAGTTTAAGTAGTAAGTATTATTAAATAGAAATATGATTCTTCGGTATTTTGTAATCGTTTAGTATGATCATGTTTCGACATAAATGACATATTTTAAATATTTAATCACTTTTATTATTTACTTTCTTATACGAAGTTAGAAATACTGCAATCGCTAAGTAATAATCACGTTAAACAAACATTTGAGCGTTTTTCAATCCATATTGAACATTATCAACATTTATGTACATGCATATGTCAAAAATTAGTCTAACAAAGTATTTAAAAATGCTAAATACGTAATTCGACCACTAAGTTGGCAACATTAGCAAGGAAAATAAGGAAACTTGGCTAAGGTGAAACTTAAGTAGATATCTTGTCAGGTTTTACCATTATTTGTGTTCAATATTAGTTGAGAAAATGTGGAATACTATAAGTAATACACTTCTCATAGACTAATATAGAAATAAACGATAAATGACAACAGCTGTTTTTTGTTTGTTTACTTCATGCGTTAGTTTTCAATTTTTATCGCCCGAGTTTCGCGTTAGCTTGAATCGCGAATAGCTTATTGGCAAACGAAATTAACCGTTGCTATCTAGTGGGGAAATCCGGTACTATTTGAAGTATACTTGAAGCAGCCATTATTAGTTTATTTACGAGTTGTCAAAATGAATTTTTCACCGAAATAAAAAATATATATACTCTTAAAAATGTCGTGTTGTTAATTATCTATCTAAGTCAAAGGAATATAAAAACGTACGAGATTCCATTACTTCCCAAATAAAAAGAAAGTGTTATTAATAAAATGAATTATAGTGGTCATTTAGTGAGGTTATGTATTTGTTTACTGTCAAAGTAAAGGACAAAGGGACAAAGTATACTAGGAACAGCCATTTTGTTAACGACACTAGCGGCCTCAACTATAATTTTATTTATCAATAGCACCTCACACAATTAATAATTATAGAATCTTTTGATGCGCGCATACACACACACACACACACATACATACATACATACGTACGTACGTACACCTTCGCACATAAATCTTGTCCTCCTATAGCCACCTAATGTCTTGCAACCAGCATTGCATGATTTTAATGTAAGTTATTCAGCACGTACAAAATCAGTTAAATTGCGTAGGTGAATCCATAACATTCGCTTATTATGGTAGGGTGGACCAGCCCTACCATAATAAGCAAATGATATGGATTCGACCTACGCAATTTAACTGATTTTGTACGTGCTGCATAACTTGCATTATAAACATGCAATGCTGGTTGCGAGACTTTAGGTGGCTATAGGGGGACAAGACTTATGTGCGAAGGCGTACATCCATACGTATATGCATACATACATACATACATAAATACTCAACTTAAATTGGATACAAATAATAAATTTACTAGTTTTTTTGTGAGAAAATACCTAAAAGTGAACATCAAATTAAATTTCTAGTTCGTTGTCAACACTGGTTATAATAATGATGAAACTAACACTAGTTTGTTTTAATACCACTAGATTTCTTTACACGTGTATTACATTTTCGTGTAAATACGTTTTTATTAAATAATATATACATACATACATAACGTCATGCCAGTTCCCATCAAATGGGGGGTAAGATACAGAATTAACATCCTTTCTATGTACTCGTATAAGAAAGTGGAGTGTAGAACACTTCAGAAAATGTTATTTGATTTTGTTGTTGAAAATTATCTAAAAATCTGATTTCTTTTATTGCCACAACACGATAAATATTGGGTTACTTTTGTAGATATTGTAATAATTACGGATGGAGTAGTGGTTTTACCCGATGTAAAACTGATTGAATCGCTACTAATGCAGTTGCATTACGATAGCACGTCAATCTCGTTTATACGAGTCGGATCCACGTACCACCCGCATGTGTTGGCGGGTTATGTGCCATATTCAGATATTTTAAGATTTTTATCTCGCTCGACAATGGGACTGTACTTAGAAAGCATGCCTGAACTTGTGAGTCAAACATACACACACACACATTGTTCTGTTTGTGACTAATAAATAATTTCTAGATTTTTAATAATTCGTATCAAATGAATGTGTTTCATAAAAATATTTTAGTTTGGTCGTTTCATACGAATTTAAATGATGAAACTCCAACTGTGGCGACTACAAATGCAACAAACACGAAATGGACAACTTCGTAAGTGATTAAAAGTTGTTGTTCCTTTTATGGATTGGCGTTAATGGTGGTTTTTATGGCAGGAATAAATATTTTTATGGCCAAGAAGCGCCGGTTCTATTACGTAAAAAGCAAGCAGAAGAAAAGGTCAATATGTCGCTGTTGTTACTAGTTTCAAGACGTATTTGTGCTGGATTTACAGTTGATGTAAGTACTGCTATTATTTCTGAATATGAATGGTCTATAAGTGGTTCTTTTTAGAAAATAAAATTAGATAATGATCTACTACATATTGAGTTATCATTACTTTGGAAAAATTTCGTTTACTTACAATATACAATAACGACGCAATGGCCAACCATCCAAAATTTCGTGCATTACTGTGTGCATGTTGCAGGTACCAAAATCAATGCACACTTTCATACACTAACTAACAGCATATTTAATTACAGCGCCGTATGAATTTTTACATGACATCACGTGTTTGATGAAAAAAGATTTTAAATCGACATTTCGACAGGCCGTTGTCGAACGGTTTTGGTACGTTTTAACACATCTAGCCAGCAGCGACACGTATCTAGCCCAGCACATTTGCTCATTTCAAAATTCGAGCGTTTGGTACACGTTGCCTGAGAGTGTTAAAAATAAAATTTCTACGTTTAACATGGTCAACAGTGTTCCTGTCGATGCCGCTAAACCTCAAGTTATCGCTAGGTAAGTTTACGAGCATAACCAGCGTATAATCATTATGTTTGTGTGACATTTTTCTATAGGCCCCTTCGAATACTTTTAAATGTCTACAAATACGTGTATGCTCTTAAAATGTACAAATTTCTAGAGGCCACTCTAGATGCTCTTAAAAGTTTCATAAATTAGTATAGGCCACCCTAGATGCTCTTAACAGTTCTAGAAATTAACATAAACCACTTAAGATGCTTTTAAAAGTTCTATAAATTAGTATAGGCCACGCTACATGCTCTTGCCAGTTCTATAAGTTAGCATAAACCACGTTAGGTGATCTTCAAATTTGTATTTTCCACTCTAGATGCTCTTAAAAGTTCTATAAATTCGTATAGGCCACTTTAGATGCTCTTAAAAATTCCATATATTAGTATAGGGCACTTCAATGCCCTTAAAGGTTTTATAAATTAGTGTAGGTCACCATAGATGCTCTTGACAGTTCTATAAATTAGCATAAACCACTTTAGGTGATCTTAACATGTCTACACATTTGTATTTGCTACTCTAGATGCTCTTAAAAGTTCTATAAATTAGTATAGGCCACTCCAGATGGACTTAAAATGTGTAGTGGTATTTGCATATACCACTCTATATGCTCATAAAAGTCTTTAAATTAGTATAGGCTACTCTGGATGCTCTTAAAAGTCTAGAAATCAGTATAAGCTACTCTAGATGCTTTTATATGAATTATAAATTAGTATAGGCCCACTGAAATATATAATAACTGGAACGGCTACTGACGTGCTCGCTGCGAGCCGTGAGAGAATCACAGGGGGGTAAGGGGTATATCTCTCTCTGTCGGTACAGTCCGCTCGGCAAGTAAAACAGTAGTTATAAATAGTATATATCATTGTCTGTTTAGCTCATTAAATAGGTGATTTGTTAACGTAGGAATTTCAAGCAGCAATGCTTCACCATTTTATTTTTCTCAATAACCATCTAAGCCTAAGCTAAGCACATATATTTCATACTCTCTGCGCTTCTAACACTTTCTAACGATACTGTATATAACGTGGCTTCGTCACTAATGCGCATGCGCTGAAGTGTGGGAAAGAGAAACATATACCCTCCTATATGCTCTTAAAAGTTCTATAAATTACTATAGGCCGCTTTAGATGTCTTTAAATTAACTAAAAATATTAAAATTGTTGAGGAATTTCATCGTGAAGAAGTTAATTTTCATAAAAATCAAAATATTAATACAGGGCTCTACAAATATATTTGCAAATTGAGTTAAATTGTATTTTAGTGATATGGTTTGCCAAAAATTCGCGTCAATGTGGCAACCGATTTGCCAACTAGAAAATTCACAATGGAGTAAATGGTTCCACAGTCGAAAAATATCGATTATCGTTCGCCACGATGATCCATTGCCTAGAAATTTACAAGTGGCCAATTCTGCGGGTCGATTTCAAGTAATAAATAAATAAATATCCTCTACAACAGCGAATACAAAAAATAATAACCTAATTTATCAATTTGTAGACTGTCCAATGTAGACAATCACTGTCTGTAGTGAACCTAAAATTTTCGGATTGGTCTTCGTTTGTGTTAATCGAAAATCATAGTTACATCAAGTTTTTATATAAAGACCCAGAAAAACCGACTTGGTTTTGTATTGTTCGGGTAACGTCGAAATTACCATGTGCATTTATTAATATTGGATTCATAAACGGAACGCCCGGTTACCTACGACGTAAGGTGAGCTGTAATGAAAATTGTCAACATTTTCTTATCCACAATTGAAGAATAAAAATATCTGCAGTGTATTGCACTGGACTTTCTTATACGTATTAGGCATATTTTGTATTTTAATAACCTCTCTATCTAAACAAAATATGCCTAATACGTATAAGAAAGCCCAGTGTAATACACTGCAGATGTTTTAGTCTTTAAATGCACTAAGAAGTTAACAAAATATTTATATATAATATTTTTTATATTTTACTAACCTTTGAAACTTTTTTACACTAGAACTATATGCCATAAGTATAGTTTTCCCATACCTACGTAAGCATGGCAACATAAATAAGACATTTAAAATTTTAAATAGTAATTTTCTTGTAATTGGTAAACTTTTTGAAGAAAATTTTCAAACAAAAAGTTGTGCATAATATTAATATCTTTCATTTTGTATACTTATATATTTTCTGTAAGTCCAGTCATTTTGAAGATAATGCAGAATTCTCAAAAAATGACTAAAGTAAACATGTACTTCCGGTTGGAATAGTCTTTTAAAATATAGGAGGTTTTCTTGCGAACCATATACAAGTTTTAAGTTTAAAGTTTCATGATTATAGCATTGGTAGTTTTGACTGTAGAGCGCTCACCCACACACACAGACGGAATTCCAAAAATATTTAGACTCGACTCAGGGAAGGTCAAAAGATATATTTCCGTTAAAATCTCGAGTTCGAACATTTTCATGATTACAATATTTCTTTATATACATTCGTATATGAAAGTAATATAGGTTGATACAAACAAAAATGTTTTTAGATTTTCGAAGAAATAAACCATGAATTATCTCAATTGTGTTTGCCGTCTTTGAAATATAAAGCGAATTCCGCTTGTGTACTATTGCAAAAACCTTTAGAAAAAATCCTAATACGGTAAATAGTGGAATATTTTCGTCATTTTTGTTGTTGGGTTTTACTCACAAAACTCACAAACATTTCAGATACGAAAGAATTCCAAGTGATTTCAATACAGTTGTGTTTCCCGACGGTACTCAACCTCCAAATTCTGGTAACTTAATTCAACCAGTACCAATTGCTGGTACATTATTTACAACGTTATCGCGCTACTTATACCATAAACGTTGGATTTGGAACACTACTTATCTAAACACTAAACTCGGAATTAACTCCGTCGCACAAATATTAAACACCATCACTAAGTAAGTTTCTACACAAATGCTAAACTGGTCACTTTAGTCAAAACAATTACACAAGTGACGTCACCAATTCAATTAAAATAGTCTATTCCTGATCACATAGTTATTTCTTCATTTCATTCGTCATGAAATACATACATAACTTCATACCTATTCCCATTAAATGGGGTGGCAGAATACCTTTTTACATCATTTCGCAAGGTTTTATAGCTAATATAATGCTTTGAAATGTTTTAAAACATTCGTTTTGTTTTTAGTATGCGTATAAACGAAGGTTACAGTTTTGCGCATTCCGCTTCCGGTATCATAAATATGGTACTAGAAGTCGAAATGAAACCATCGTATTTAAACAACGACGATAGCAGCACATTGAGTTGTGTTATTCAGTACGTTATATTTCCGCCGCATTATGCGAATCGTGCGGATATGCGTGAATATAGCAGCGTCTCTGAGGACGGTTCTGATTTCGAGCAAGAATCCGAAATAGATTTACAGATTATAACTGAAGTTTGGATTGAACCACAGTATGGACATGTGACTAATTCGCCGGCGACTAGGTTTTATATGGAGAACGAACCATATCATATGATTGCCGATAAAGTCAGTGTTTCTTTTTTTTTATTTGCTTTAACAAGCGCCATATTGTTTTTAAAAAATGTTTATTTCCGTTTTAGATTGGTTATGTTGATTCAAAATGCATTCGCGCTCTGTTAACATTGGAACATATTAGTTTAATGTGTCAAACCAAATTTAATATTCAACCGGATGATAAAAAACCTGATAATATTTCGTTTATTGGGCCCATAAAGCATATTTCAAGCGATACAAGCATTCGCAAAACTGAACTTAATGAACAATTAATACAAAATGGTTTCAGGTATATTTTTTTAAAGTTGCTTCAAAAAAAAAAAAAAAGAAAGGGAACGATGCAAGCTTTTGCTACAAAAAAACGACATTTGTGCTATTATTGTTACTATATAAAACATCAAATCGCTTTAAAATGTTTAAAAAAATAAAAAATATATATTCAATTTTTAATTTTTCTAACTATATTAGGACCACGCCCACCGTCATATGACGTCACAGGCAAACGAAATTAACAGCTGGCTATCTAGCGGGGAAATTAGGTACTATTTGAAGCAGCCATTATTTGTTTATTTACGAGTTGTCGAAATTAATTTTTCACCAAAATAAAAAAAATAAACTACTCAGACTAATAATAAATAATAATGTTGTGTTGTCATTTGTCTATCTAATTCAAAAGAAAATAAAAATGTACGAGATTCTATTACTTCCCAAATAAAAAGAAAGTGGTCCGCCCTACCATAATAAGGGAATGATATGGATTCACCTACGTAATTTAACTGATTTTGTACGTGCTAAATAACTTGCATTAAAATCATGCAATGCTGGTTGCGAGACTTTAGGTGGCTTTAAAGGGACAAGACTTATGTCATTTTGTTAATGACACTAGAGGCCCCAACGTTAATTTCGTTTGCCAATAACGATTTAAGAAAAATATCTTAAGAATATGTATTTTTTTCTGAAAATTTAAAATCTTAAGTCACTTTTTTTTGGGCTTGCATTGTTCCTATAATTTATTATTCTAACCGTGATTGCGAAAACTGCACTGTTTCCAGTATTCGTTAAACGTCGGTATAACAGAAAATATGTGTCATGTAAATTTTGTTCGAATTCGAACCGTAACCGCGGTTGTTTGGTTTTTAGTTTTCGTAAAATATATTATAACTGTGTTCGTGTTTGTTTTTTGTTTGTTTTAGCCTGGAATACACAACGCCATTGATGGATGAACGAATACATCACGTACCTTTTAATTTTAACTTAAACAATATTCTACCAATTTGTCCGCAATCCGAATTATTGTTTTCATTATTTCTCGAAGGTAAAGTTCGTTACGATCTCATTAACTTATCTGATCTGATTCGTCGTTGATAACACAAAAAAAGATTGTTTTATAAACTAAGTATTATTTGAGGTTGATTTTTACAGTTTTATTTAAAGATATTTTAAAAAATTGTTATTTAAGCTTTCTTAATTAATTTTTATTTTAATAATATCATAAATAGATATTTTTATACATTTACACTTATAGTGCAATATTAAGCTTTATTTTTATAAAGTTGAAACAATACATTTTTAAGAGTACTACAGTCATTCGAAACTCATAAAGATTTATAGATTTTTGTTATAGAATTAGTTATAAATAATTGTACAAAAATCTAATCGATAAAAAAATCGATTTGCAAATATTTGTTATTTGGTAAAAGTGTTAACAACTTCAATGAGTTATAAAATGAATGTCGAGCTTGTGGACGAAATTAGGAGTCATTAAGCCTTAACCTCAAATATTAAAATGATTATTTTTAGATGAATTTCAAAAAAATCAATTCGAACTCGAAAAACCGAATACAATTCTTTTGGAATCTTTTTACAATAATATACATGTGTTGCACGACCATGAATTGAGCATAGGGCCTGAGGATTCTTACTGTTTTTTGGAACTTTTATATAAAAAACATATCAACTGTCAAATGAGGGACAAGTGTCCCTTTTCTTTATGTCCTTACGTAACTGAATTATGTAAGTTCACGTTTCAGATATATAGTGGTGTTTTTGCGTTTTTGCTTTTGGTTTTATTTATTTTTTTGTACCATATTATCATGTATTATTATTATTAATCATCAATCAGTATTATTATTTCATATTTATATAACATTGTGCTTGTTTTTATTTTCGATACATTTATTATTTATTTCAGCATTTTACTCATTTTAACTACCAAATTGTCACATCGCGCATGCATTGTTCGAAACTACAATTATTTTTTATTTACGCTTGTTTTCAATTCAATTTCGAAATTTTTGTTTTATTCAAAAACATTACCTTAACTCGTTTATTTTTTTGTTCAACTCTAGCATGGTGAGATACATTTTTAGTTTGGATACTTTTTTTTATCCAGACTAGCATGGTAAGGCGCCATTTTTATTTTAAGCGTATATACATATGTACATACATAACATCATGCCTATTCCCATCATATGAGGTGGCAAAAAACCCTTTACATTCATTCACATCTTGACAATCTTTTGTTATTTATATATATATATATATATATATAAATTAAAATCATTTTTTATTCGCATGTGTGAATGATTATTATTAGTAAGGTTAAAACGTGATTAATTATTTAATTTAGATGATTAAACATCAGTTCATGTTTTGGAACGAATCGTACGTTTCCGTATTGTTTAAATACATGTTTGTATATATTTTGCATGTTTATAGTTAATTGCGCATTTTTATAAATCATATGTCCGCCATTTGATTTGTTAACCATTTTTGTAACTTTGTCTCCATTTTAATACACAAATTGTGTTGTATTTTAATCAAAATTTGTTACTTTTCGTGTATGTAATGTTTAAATGTTATTGTAAAATAATTGTATGTAATTTTGCACGTTTTATAATGTTATACATTCAAGTGTTACTGTAGGCGTATTGTATTACGTTTAAACGTTGATGGAATTCTTCTTTTGGTATAATAATTTGGGTTTTGCCACTCATCTGAGGTGTAAAATAATCAAAACATTTTTATTTTAGATATTTGATACTAAAATGAACAATTTCGGGTGACCTACTTAAATACATGATAACATTAACAAAAGATTGGCGCTAAACAATTGTTTTTATGTTTGTATGTTTCAGTTTTAGATCAACACCCAAAATCAGAACTAAATTATCCAAAATGGCGCTGTTATATTAAAGGTCTCTCACAAACACACGTCATTTTAACTTTTGTTCCTGCCAGTCTAAAAGATTTAAAACTTCTCATGACCACCTCCAGTATGACGCATAAATTCAGATCGATTTTCGCCCCAAACCATCCCACATTCAATCCATCGTCCCAAATCCTTCGAACTGCATCTGATCCACCCGACAAACTGCTAATCCTTCCCGTTTATATTTATGACTGTCCCCAAAGCGAATTGATCAATTTTTATATCAAATGCGAACAGAATATAGAGGAAGAAGTGTTGAATGACGTGTACGAGAATCATTTATATAAAATTTCACAGTTTGATGGAAGTTTTGATGTCGAGATGACCCAAAGAATGATTAAACATGAGAATGATGATGTCGACGTGACGTCATCGGTGCGACAACATTGTAAAACGTTAGTGTTACTTCATTCGAAATGTTTTATAGGGTCGTTGTTTAATTCGTTGCGTATGAAAATACCGGTTCATTCGTTGGATGTGCAATTTGCGATTTTGCAATGCGAGAAAATCGTTGATGAAATTGATATTACCGATTATCTACAAGTAAGTTGATATTTAGTTACACATATGCATTAATTAATGTTTTATTTGCCAAGGAGTGAAATTAATCTATTTTTTAGTTAGTTTGTGGACATTTGAAATCGAATAACGATGCGAGGAAAGATATTCGAGAATTAATTGAAAGCGCAACGTGTGATGATTTGAAACCTTTGCATTTATTGATAAAGGAAAAATTTATAAAAATTACTAGGAACGCGTTTCAACCAGTACCAACAAATACAGAATTTTACTTTTGTGTTCCGGCCACAATCTCCGATAACGAAGTGAGTTCACGATACAAACTGGTTTTTTTATCACAATTCAAGCATTAACTAGAGTGTACGTCATCAATATATAAGAGAATGTCATGTTCTCTATTTTAAGCTCAAAACTATAAGCAATTTGTTAAATTAATATAGACAATTAAATAAAAATTAATGATTTATTTGTGTTTTCGTGCTAGGTAATAAGTAATGATGACGAAAACGATGATATATCATCTGATTTCTCTGAGTTTCTTTCGAAATCAGATCAAGATAGTATCACTAGCGTTGAGAAAACAAACACTAATTTCTGTTCACTACCTACCCCGAATACAACAACCGATTTCTTGGAAGGAGACGATGACGTCACACCATTATTCCTCCAGTTAACATGCACCTTAACAATCGGAAATATCATTCATTCAATGCCGGTAAACGTGTTACCTACTTGTCTAGGTAAGTTTTACAACAATTTAACAATCGATATTGTTTTATCGGCAATAATAATATAAAACCGTTAACCACAAAGTATTTCAAAACGCTAAATATGTATTTTGGCAACTAAGTTGTCGTCATCAATAGCAAAAATAAGAAGAATACCTATTTTCACTTCACCAGGCTATCAGTGGTTTTATGGTTTTATATAAGTTTAATTTCATATTTGTTTTTACAGGAGAAATTAGTAAAAACATTGAAAGCAACTCAGTTATATACGATTTGAATAATTTTCGTATAACTTTAGATATCATTTGTTTAACGTTACCGCTACATGTTCAAACTGTTGTAATTGAAACTACGTCATCAAATTTTACTGAATTTGAATCGTTAAACAGCATCATAAATAATAATTTAGACATTATTGAAACAGTTGAAAAGTTAGTATTTATTTCAATGGTTTAAATGATCTATATATATATATATATATACAAATATATATATATATATATATATATATATATATATATATATATATATTTTCATTTTAACAAAATACAACGTTTTCTGCTACCCAATTTATCGGAAAATATGTGGATTTATTTATAGGATGGACCATCTGTTGGCTTCTTTTTGAAATGCGTGTTATTTCAACAGTTTGCAACACTGACGCGCTTGACATTTATAGATATGTAGTGTCAAACCTCCTTTTAGTGGAGGTTTGACACTGCATATCTATCAATGTCAAGCGCCTTAGTGTTGCAAACTGTCGAAATAACACGCACTGCAAAAAGAAACCAACAGATGGCCTACCCTATCTATCTATATATTTATATATATATATATATATATGGATTATTTCAAATAACAATAACATATATAGATCATTTAGAAATATTATCTATTCACATAGACGTTATTGGCAAACGAAATGAACAGCTCGCTATCTAGCGGCGAAATTAGGTACTATTTGAATTATACTTGGAGCATCCATTATTTGTTTATTTATGAGTCAAAATTAATTTTACACTGAAATTAAAAAAAAAATACTCAGAAAAATGTTTTGTTGTCAATTGTCTATCTAATTCAAAAGATAAAAAAAAATGTATGAATTTCAATTACTTCCGGTTAAACTGAGTCTTTCGATGGCAATCTGACAGCTGCAACGAAATACATAGAAAAGCATACCCTACGAAGGGATTTGCCCCTTAAGCCAGGGCAAAGTTTAGGTTGGGGGGGGGGGGGGGGGTAGATCAAGAAAACACATTTGATGAATTATCTGGAAATATCCATCAGCGATTATATGTTTTTTTTACTAAACGTCAGATTGCCATCGAAAGACTCAGTTTTACCTACTTCCCAAATAAAAAGAAAGTGTTATTAATAAAGAATAATAGTGGTGTTTTAGTGAGGTTATGTTAACTATAAAAGTAAAAGACAGGGTTAAAATATACTAGGCGCAACAATTTTGTTATCGACCTCAACGATAATTTCGTTTACCAATGACGTCACACCTATGTGATTATATCCCTAAATATTAATAATGAATTTTACTTTAAAAGAATAGCTCCGAAAATATTAGTAAACATAACGAATTTACCAGAATTTCAACAAAAAATAATTAATAATCTGAAAGACGAGGTATGTAAATACGAATTATCCGGCGTAAATATATAAAAATAATTTTGTTTGATTTTCAACCAGATCAAATGGTTACTTCATGACGAAATGGCTACGTTTTCACTAGATCTAGAACCGGTAACTACGAACACATTGAATATGGTTATCAATCACGTCGAGACGAGTGCGTCGAAAAGTTCTTGTAAAAAAGATGTAATTAATCTGAATTTTGTGTATGGTGCGTCTCATAGTCGACATAAATTCGTTGAAGTGAGCAACCAATCAAAACTTTGTTGGAATCATCACATTAATCATTGTTGTTGTATTTAGGAATTTCAAAAACTACAAATTTGTATGCCAACTAAACAAGTCTACAAATTGAATGTCGATTCTAATTTATATTATCTAGCTAAAGATACAACGAAATATAATTTAATTAATGGATGCAACACATCGTTTTGTTTCCCGAATTACAAATCGAATCGGTTTAAACGTTTCCATCGACCGGATATGGGAAAACGTCGATATATTGACACTGATGATATATTTATAAGTAATTCATCAGTTAATCTAAATTGTTTACATTTTATATATATATATATATATATATATATATATATATTTATTTATTTATTTATTTAACCGTTTCAGATACGAAAGATTCAAAAAATTGTAAAGAGTTTGAGTGGTTGAATCAAATCGATCGTAAACGATCGATTTTACCGAATTTCTGGCTTATATTAAGGCTTGAAAACGATTTGGTTACAATATTTTTCCATTGCAGGTATTTATGTCATATAAATTAAGTGTAGCGATTTAAAATGATTGTTTTGTAGATTTTTAGAATTATCTACGTCGAAAGTAAGTGCATTTCTAGATGTGCACAACACGTTAATAATGGCGATCAAAGATTTGTGTAAACGTGTGAATCAATCTTTGTTATTACAACAATTGCACGATACGAAAAATTGCGATCGATTACTAGAACCAGAAGATCCTGATGGCGATCTGTGGAACACGCCAATACCTAGGAAACAATCATTTGCAAACATAAAACACTTGAACGGTATTTGAAACGTTAGTTGGCAAAGTGAATTATAAATGTGATCACTTTGTCAATATAATATATATATATATATATATATACATATATGTATAAAATCGTTTTTAGTTTCCGTATTATAATTTTGATTTGTGGTTTGTTTGATTTTATTTTGTTATAGATTTCTCTGACAATTCTGAGTTTCAGACTTCGGACTTTTTAAAAACTTCATCGAAATTTATTCCTGGTGCTTTTAGATGTGACCCTGTTTGGCAAACACATTTTTTACTACATCCCCGACTTAAAACTGGCCCTGGCAAATCCGGCATATCCCGTGGGATCCAAGCTTTACGAACCGTACTCAACAAATTCTCGGTTAACAACAGGAATAATATGTTCGTTTACCAAGATTCATCATCAAATGTTTTTTATTTGAGGTAAAACATGACTATCTTTCGTCCCATTTCATATAAACCAAAATGTTTTAATTCCTCACAAAAAAGCTCTGTTTTATTTTTCAACAAAACAACTGAAACTATTGATACAATGAACAGCTCGCTATCTAGCGGCTAAATTAGGTATTATTTGAATTATATTTGGAGCAGCCATATTTGTTTATTTCCGAGTTGTCAATATTAAATTTTCACCGAAATTAAGAAAAAAACTACTCAGAGAAATGCCGTGTTGTCAATTATCTATCTAATTCAAAGGAAAATAAAAATTTACGAAATTCCATTACTTCCCAATTAAAAAGAAAGTGTTATTAATAAAGAATAATAGTTATCATTTAGTGAGGTTATGTATATGTTAACATTCAAAGTAAAGGAGAAAAGATCAAAATATACTAGGAGCAGCCATTTTGTTAACGACACTAGCGGCCTTAACAATAGTTTTGTTTTCTATTATCACTAATTGTACTTTAAAATACTAAATGTAGCTAAATGTTTTTATAGAAATTATCTTTTTGTATGTTTAGATTACAAGATAGTATAGAAAATGGGTCGAAATTATTTCTACGTCGTTTAGAGAATGAAAATATGTCAATTGATATACCAAGAAGTCCTTCCATAACGTCTCTACCTCTAGCCAGACCAAAATCTGTCTTAAACCCGTCAGATTCATCAATGGATACAGCCGTAAGTTTAGGACTTGCGAAAATATTTATTTCTATAGAGTGGGTCATTTATTGGTTTCATTTTGAAGTGCATGTTATTGCGACAGTTTGCAACACTGTTCAAGCATAAAACGAGCCATTTCGTACAGCGGAGGTTTGACACTGACAGTGTTGCAAACTGTCGAAATAATACGTACTTCAAAAGGAAACCAATAGATGGCCCAGCCTATAGAAGTAAAACTTTCGAAAAGAAAAAGAAACCAATAGATGGCCCATCCTATAGAAGTCATTTATTATGATTTAATCGTAAACTAGATGGATATCCGACCACGAGTCCGATCAGTTGGTGAAAATGAAATAACTGAATCTCCAGCCGAGGATTCGATTATATTAAAAGTTTACGGTATCACAAATGCTGGGCCTGATGTAAAATGTGATTTAGTGCAAGTGTTACAAAATCGTTTAGACGATGCGGTGTTAGAAATATTATCTATGATGCTAGCTAGGAATTCAATGTGCCCACTAACACCGGAAGACGTTCAGTTTCTACAAAAACCGTTTTGTTCACCAGGACACGTCATCAAAGTGAGTACAACTGGAGTTGTTAACATATATTAGCGTATTTAAAAACTGATTTATTATGTTTTGTTTGTAGCTGTTTATACCGGAACATGCGCATTTGTATTTAGACGCATTTATACATTATTTGCGTCAGAATTTATTACAATTTTTGAATCTACCCAAATACGCCGATTCGAATAGTTATTATCATTTTAAAGTAAGTTTTCGTTTATCTATTTCAGGTATTTAATTTTTAATCGTTCTTTCATTCTAATTCAATAGGATTACCCCGAGCCTAATCATACATCAAAAGTTTTAAAAGAGGATCTCATCTTTTTGTATAATCAAAGCCAGAATCCTTCGTCTGGAAGTCGAGGTATTGCATGCGTGGCATTGACTGTTATTACTGAGAGTCAAATTGAAAATAATTTTATGGAACAAAACGATAATTATACGAAAATATTCGATAGTTCAACTTTCGACCAAATTGTTTCATCATATATTTTATCGCAGGAAAATGGTGAGTTTATTATTTAAAAAAAAAAAACGCGATTTTATTTTGATACATAAAGATTGCGTAAGAAAGTCGCAATATAGAGCAAACATTTTATAAATTATTTATATATATATATATTTATATAAAAAAAAAAGACGCCTATTTTCTAGTAGTGGCAATCTAGTTAAAATTTGTTTTTTTAACAGAAAATCTACCGAAGACATATCTAGAATTCCATATTTGGAAACAGGGTCGCGTAAACTTAGACGTATTATGTTTAAAATTAAAATCCGCGGTCAGTCAATCCTTATGGGATTTAGTATCTGAGTATCATCTACTCCGCGCGCCGTTATGTAGCGAACCGGATTCCACCATCGAATTTAGCGGCCAATTAATATCGACGCCATTTTTAAACTCCGGCATCCTAACTCCAAATCTATTTCCATTGGACGCGAACTTGCAACGCGCTTACGAAATTAAAAGTTGTATATCGCGCAAACTAAAAACCACTTTAAACTCATTTTTAAACAATAGCCTAGTGACCTTTTGTGAAAATCATTTTAAATCGTCATCAAACTACTTAGAATCAGCGAATTCTAGTTTACAGCGTCTTAACAACGACTTGAAGTTAACGCAAGTCGACGAATTTGAACGCGGTGATTACGGAATCGTCTCGAATGTTTACTCAACGCTGTTCATCGATTGGTTTGAATACGCGATTAAACTCGATGCGCCGGCGGTTAAAAAGTGTCAAATAACACTAACGTATCGCCATTCTGTTGGTGTATGTTTGCGCGAATTGCAAAACATTATAAATTTTCTTGCGCCCGACACGACGGTCAAAGCGTTCGATTATCAAAATCGGTGTTACGTGCCGCATACACCTGATAGAATCTCGGTTAAAAGTGTGCTGATCGGCCGGAATTTGGACCAGTGGAAAATGAGCACGAGTTTCAGTGATAGCATTCACTATCCGTCGTCGGTTGAGACGATGTCGTTAAAACACCATCAAAAATTTATTCCGTATGTTTATGTATCGGAAAATAAATTTATTCCTCGACAAAGATTGTTGTTAGCGATTATTATTAGTAATAAGGTGAGTTTTATAGGATAACACTGCGAATTTATGACCATTTTTTGTTTTGCTTATTTTCATTCTTAATTTACTACGAATTGTTACGTAATTAGATAAAACATAAATATTTTAGTTAGAAAATGGGATTGCAGTACGGTTTCATGAATAAGTGAATAAACCCAGTAAACACTTAGTCGAATGTAATATCTAGGTCCATGTTACGTCTCCGCAACGTAATAGAGACGTTATATGTGACTAAATGTTTACTGGGAATATTATTGAGAAAGAATAGATGTGAGCAAGCGGTATAAACGAGCGTCTATGACTAAATGAAGCAATTGTAAGGATAGAGTTGAATGATGAAGGTGTGCATGGGATGTAAAAGGTTTTCTGCAACCCCATTTGCTGGGAATTGGCGTAAGCATCACTTAGGCCTTCTTCAGTAGATTTAAGAGTCTGTTTAATTAAATAAATCATTAAACCAAGACTGCAACCCCATCATTTTATGCTTTTTTAATAATTATCCAGTTGTTGAATACCATAATACATTAAAGTTATAATTTAGACACTTTTAATAATTTGATTCATGTTTATTTAGGTGACTTTATATATGTATAATTGGTCAAAAGAGCGAATTGATAAGTTAATTATACAAAGTAACAATTTGGGTATGTGGTTGAGTGCTAGAGCAAGTGTTTTAATATCAATTGTCGCTCAAAAACGAGGTTTATTCCATAATCAACTTATTTTCCGTAAATCTACAGTAAGTAATGACCATTTATTTGTTATTCGAACAATTTCACTCGAAGCATATACACATTAACCTAATTAGTGAACGCCATCTTGTTTTTGTATTACATACATACATACATATATATATATATATATATATATATATATATATATATATATATATATATATATATATATATATATCCACAAATTAACCAATTTTAAAAAATTGTAAACTAAATATTCGAAATTTACGAAAATATTTAGTTTTTTTACTGAAAAATATATTTTTTTAATTTTCGAATTTAATTGATCACTTTAATAGCGAGCCACAAAAAATCCGTATCTATATCATATTAATGAAACACCAGAATATTTGCATAAATTTCCATCAAAAGACTGGACGAACCGTAAGTTGAATCAAACCAGATTGAGCATGCAAGATGCAACATCAGATGCGTTTAGGGATATACGACCGTCATCTACAAGTATTAAAAATGGCGACGTGGTCATTGCATATTCGGATGAAATGCATAATATGAAAAACAAGTTAAAAGTTCAGCTTGGTTAGTTTGTGAATAAGTTCCTGAAGTTCAGAATGGGCACTGAAGTTGTTTTTTTTATTTTATATATATAGATGAAAAGAAAAAAATACAAGCTGTATGGCAGTCTAGGGGCGCAACCAGTAATTTATTTCAATCACAAATTTTGCAAAAACATGCGCGCATCATACATTATTGCCATACGCCTTTGTTATTTTTACCCAGGTATTTATCAGAGCTTAAGTGTGCGATGTTTGTGACTAAATGCAATGAAAATAAAACTTCCAGATGGCGATTGATGTCAGCAGCAACTAGGGATCATACTTTAGGCACAGAAATTTTAGATGAAGAAAATATGCCAGCTGGTTACGAGTCTAGTGATATATTTCCGGATAGTAGCGACATTTGGCATAACGAACTATGTTTAACGTTTGTTAAAGAATATAAACAATATTTACAAACTTTAGGTTTTGTTCCATTGGAAGCTGAAACAAATAAAAGGTATTTTTCACTTCATGTATGTATGCATGTATTACTGCGTCACATAGGTATGACGTCATGAATCAAATCGTGGTTTTACTATTAAAAATGTTTGAAAGATGGCACTAATTGCTACTTACCTCAATAAACGATGCCCCCTTTAGAATATAATTGAATATTACAGCAATATTTAACAATAAAATACTTTCAACAATTAAATAACGCTGTTTATTACGTTATAAACCACAAAACTGCACATTTAGACAAATAAACAAATGCGTATATTTAATAGGAAACTGTAATTCATTAGAGCAGCGGTGGCGTTAAAACATATTTACATAAAAACATATCAATATCTATATTATATTTTCATAAAACTGTTAACTTTACAATCTAAAAGATTCATTTCATAATGACGTTTACCAATTATATAGTTTTGCTAGCAAAAATCAGCGTTTTATTAGTTTTATTGAGTAAATTTTCAATATAAAATTACCAAATCGTTACGCCACTTAGTAAAGTTTGGCTCCGCCCCTTAAGATATACCTACTAGCATGAAAGACAGATGCAATACAATTTAGTTGTTTGAGGGTAAAATGATCGTTATGACGTCATACCTATGTGAGCACGAATAGATTAAAATAAAAAACAATTCACTCGCCTGTTATAGCTTATATGTTTAACTTTTTAAAGTTGATTTAAGTTTTGTTTAAGATTGAGATTAAATTTAAAAATGAAAGAATCTTTAGACACTATATGTTACGTGCACAAACCAATGTTAGGTGGAATAATGGTGTTTATAGTCGAATTGAAAGAGCCATTTTTTATTGTAAAACTACTTGCGATTGAGTGTTGTAGGTTGCAACAAAAAATATCGCGAAATTTATTCAACCAGGTAAATAATTATAACTTAAATTTAATACGCGAATAAAAACATATGTATTTGTTTCTAGTTCACATTAAGTTTCTTAGACGAATGCGATCGGATCAAGAGTCTAATGCATTTACATTCGTTCACATACGATTTCCATCTGAGATGTTTGCAATCATATGCAGCGAATAATTCCGGTGTGAAAGTGTGTGTCGATTATCATTTGACACATTTTTTGGATGATTTTAATAAATATTATCCAAAAACTCCAAATTTTGCTAGAAATGTTGTTACAGCTGGTAAGAATTTTATTTTATTTTTTTTATCTTCTACATTATAAATTGCCCTTTATACATTATATGTATTAAATATTTAGTTTGACAAATAAACGACTCGGTTTACGTTGATATTTTTTTAACGAGAATAAGTGCTCATCATAAATGAATATGAGTTGAGTGAATTACGAATATATATATATATATATATATATATATATATATATATATATATATATATATATATATATATATATATATATATATATATATATATATATATATATATATATATATATATATATATATATATATATATATATATATATATATATATATATATATATATTATATATATATATATATATATATATATATATATATATATATATATATATATATATATATATATATATATATATATATAATATATATATATATATATATATATATTATATATATATATATATATATATATATATATATATATATATATATATATATTATATTATATATATATATATATATATATATATATATATATATATATATACCAATAAAGCTTCATCTAAATCCTAAGTTATATAACACTTATACTAAATGCATTATATATAAAAGTGTTACGTAACCATCATTTTATTCTATATCAGAATTGTACTGGCAATAATAATACTAATATATCAGTACATCTACTAATATAATGTCGATTGAACACAACATAGTACTACTAAGTATCATAATAAATGTTGTCATTTTATACAATGCGACGTAACTAAATTTGACATAAGTTGACAATATTTCTACTAGATATCACCTGTCATTAATCATAAACAATTTCTATCAAATTAATTCGTTTATATATATACAGTGTCGGACAAAAGTTAAGCAACTACCTTAATACAGAATAAAAACTGTAAAAATACAGAATTCATGCGTAACTACGAGAAAACTATTTATGGGCAAATGAAACACATATAATCATGTATAGGAATACAAAATATCTTTGAAATTATTTTAAAAGAATAATAAATATACTGTAATAAGTACAACATTGTCGAATCATGTCGCGACAAAAGTTAAGCAACTAGTATTGATAATATTGTAAATCTTTGTTGAAATTGGCATTTTATATTTAGTTCAGTTTAGTCTTTGTCTTTTATAAGTGAAGACCATGTCGCGAAAAATATATTCTGAAGATTGAAAATTGCGAATTTTGAGACTACACGAACGAGGTACATCACAAAAGCGAATTAGCGAAATATTTAATATAAATAAGTCAATAATATCAGAATGATTCAACGATATCGAGTAAGAGGATCTGTTAAAACAGCACTACGATCAGGGCGACCACGGAAAACAACTCCCAGGGCTGATAAGCGTATTATTAAGATGGCCAGAAAAGATCCATGGATAACAGCTTCACAATCAGAGCAAATTTGAAGGACACTGTAAGTTTTCGCACTATACAAAGACGCCTGGTAGAAGAAGGACTATATAGCCGCAGACCTGCAAAAAAACCCTTATTGACAAAAAAGACAACGGACTGCCCGATTAACATTTGCTAAAGAGCATCTGAACTGGAGCTTAAATAAGTGAAAAACAGTTCTATTTAGTGATGAATCCAAGTTCAATTTAATTAATTCAGATGGTGTGTCATGTGCGACGTCCAGTTGGGCAGAGATTAAATCCTCGCTACTATCGGACTACTGTCAACCATGGTGCACCATGGTGGAAATGTTCTAGTGTGGGGATTCTTTTCAGGACACGGTACATCAAATAAAGGGCATAATGGACAGATTTATATATAAAAACATTTTACAAAACGTTATGTTGCCATTTGCAGAATAAGAAATACCATTACGATGGATATTTCAACATGATAATGATCCGAAACATACCGCAAAAATAGTTAAAGAATGGTTTGCTGATAATAATGTTAGAGTTCTCTCATGGCCATCGCACCTGATCACCTGATCTAAACCCAATTGAGAACCTTTGGGAGATTGTAAATAGAAACATTCGCGAACATACTAATGCCCCAAGTCAAGTTTCTGAAAATAAATAAACAATTTAATTTCATCTATGCCCCGGCGCTGTGAAGCGGTGATTAAAAGTCAAGGATATGCCACAAAATACTGACATTTTATTAATATTAACATATTTTTAAAGAGTTGCTTAACTTTTGTCGTTGTTAAATTCTACATCCTTACACTAATCATTATGTTATTTATTTAGTTTTAAAATTTATTTTAAAAAAAGGTTGTATGATCGGAACATCAATCTTTTAGTTTAATTTAGTCGTACAAAAATTTCCTCTCAGCGCATTCCAACTCTATAATTATCGGGTTTTGTTAACTACTACGGCAGTTGCTTAATTTTTGTTTGACACTGTATATATATATATATAGTATATATATATATATATATATATATATTATATATATATATATATAAATATATATATATATATATATATATATATATATATATATATATATATATATATATATATATATATATATATATATATATATATATATATTTATATTTCAGAAATAATGGACATAGAAAACTTATTAACGGAAGGCGAACAATTGTACACTTATTTATTAAGTAACAATAAACATTACGCCATGAACGTATTGAGTATGAAGAAAGAAGATGATTTAGAACGTGTCCATTACGATTACGTATTAATACAAGTAAATAGTATGCCTAAAGTGTCATATAAAGATTCACAAGATCGCCAACAAACTGATGATTTTGATGTTACTTTAATTATAACAAATCTAGGAACTCCATGGTTGCCCAATGGCAATGTACTACGTTTGAAATTCTATATAATTGTTACATCTTGCAGGTAAAACACAGTTTAGAACCACTACCATGGAAGTACTTTCGAAATTGTAATAAATTTCTGATGAAACTAGATCTTAATATCATATTTATATTTAAATACCTTTTTTTAATACCGCCGTTGACCAATAATAATTTCAGAGAAATTTACCCAAAGTGTGAAGTCGAAAAGTCTTTAGGCATTTTTCGGACGGTTTCGTCTTCAAACCGTACTGTTAAAACAAGCACTAGTGAAGATCAATTGACAGAAATTGATATTAAACCAATTGATAGTGTTATCGCGACAGCTGAACAGGAATTAGAAGAGGATCAAGATCATGCAAGTTTAGATAATAATGAAATCGAAATCGATGAAAATACTTCGACGAAATTCGATATGGAGATAAACGACGAAATGGCCCACAGTAAAACTAGTCAAAGTTATTCACATATGTTACCAGCTATCAAGTAAGTCGAAATTACATTTAAAACATTTTTTACTAAATGATCAACTGTCATTATCTTATGCCTCATCTTGACTAATGCGTCTTCACTACGTATTAATTATAGCATGATTATCTAATTACACACTTATTAGGTGATGAGTACTCCTTGGCCTATTTAAATATTCAAAGTGACGTATATATTTTAATCTACATGCGAATGCAATAATCATTGGTTTTGTTTGTATAGTTATATTAATAATTATCGTAATTAATACTTAAACAAGACGAAGCATTAGTAATACTTACGATAATTATTAGTATTGATACCTCAAACATATCTAATTTCTTTTATGGAAAGTTCTTATAATGTAAGATTATTAATCTAAATTATATTTTTTAAAAGTTTATATATTTAAAGATATGATTTTTTAAAGTTGCGTCTTGACAGCTCGAAGTATGACGTCAACAAGAGAGCTTGTCTAATCTTTTTTACAGCATACGGTTGGCGACACTTTATTACTATGTGTTGGTAACGTTTTCACAAGTGACACCAGGTGTCAGTTTGTTCCCACATGATTGTTAATTTGTCTTGTGTATAAATACAAATTGATTAGCTTAGAGGATGATTTAAAATGAACAAGAAATAAGAAAATATGAGATCAATGCGTGACATTTGTTACAAACAGTTTTAAACAAAACTGATATTGTCAGTATTGACGGTAATAATGAATAAACGATATGGTTTCAGAGTGAACCAATGCATTAAATACGTATTATCTTACAATATGATTGTCATGTATAAGTTTATATTGCATTTAATAACTATAAGTATCAGCCCTATTAATTATATAGTAATATTATCTAATTACACAATGATTAGCGCGTGCAATGAGTATTTGTTCTCATATTAAAATAAGTCAAAGTGACGTATTTACTATAATCTACATGCGATAATCATTATTAAGTTTGCTTAATGCATCTGTTGGTTTCTTTTTGAAATTGCTTTTAAAACTGCACCGTTCAATATTTTTCAATGATTTATTGAAGAGAGTACACCGGAGTACAGAGGAGGTTTGACAATACATAATCTATCAATGTCAAGCGCGCCTGGGTTGCTAATTGCCAAAATAACACGAACTTCGAAAAGATACTAACAGATGGCCCCTACACATACATACATAACCATGCTTATTCCCATCAAATGGGGTGGCAAAAACCCTAATTACATTCGCATCTTGACAATCTATCGCCACTTAACTCTATCCTTACAAACTTCTTTTGTTTCATTCGAATTCATTAGATTCTTCACAATGAATACTTAAGCAATGCGAAATGCTTACAATAATTATCTAAAGCCGCTTACACAATTATACTATGATAATTACGTAGTGTCGTCTATAAGTCTAGAGTAAGTAATACGGTTTGATCAGAAGCTATGATTGCTTTAAACATATTCGTTCACTCTATATAATTAATGAATTGTTCCAGGCAAGAATCTGTAGATTATTTAGGATACTATTCGTCGCATGAGCAACTAATGCAACAACTTATGAAAGACCAAGCATGTAAGGCGCGTCTAAAGATTCGAGATATGGTCACACAAGGTATGATCCATTGTAGAACGCATTTGTTATGGCAGAAATTGGTGCTGCATCAGGACCAGAACCATTTAACGTACAACGAGTTCATGGAACTGCGGCGACTGGTGAAAATCGAGAATCTCATCGATTTTCATCCGGACATCAACATATTATTAGACCATTCGTTCTTTTGGTATCAAGGATTAATTAAATTGATCGCCACCAAATACCAGGATCAATATCGGATTTACGTGTCACCGGATGGCAACATTCAACATCTAGTCGTTCTGCACCCTAGATATATGGGAACATTTATGATGGTGTCCACCGATTTACATACTTCTAGAGGTGTAAGTATACGTTATATAATTCTTTTTAAATGTTTAAAATACAAGTTTCGTATAGTATAATATAATTTTGATACTGTAAGATTCAATTTAGAATTTGGTTTTGTTTTCCAGGATCTATATGCAGCTTCCAGTGAACCTCTCCAGTTTGAAACGTCAGAAGTCAATAAGGCTGACCGAAAAGAACTAATTAACGGTTTTATTAACTGTATCGCGGCTTATGTTTGGTCGGGAATGGTGCAATCGTAGCTTTTAACAAATAACAAAACGTATATATTTTCTAATAAAACAATTATGTTATTCCTTGCATATATGTATGATTAAAAATGTATTTTATATTGTATATCTGTGTAAATTGTAATATTTTTTATGCGACCTGGAATAGTTTAATAAACAGATATTTTTGAATGTTTATCATATGATTCAAAACAGTTTTTCAATATAAATATTTTCACTTTCAGAAGTTTCAATAGAAGACTTCAAAATGGCATAAATATGTAATATATTAGTGCAATGGTTGTTTCGAAATATTGGCGGCGTCATCCCTGTCACTTACGGTCAAGTTATACAGGTTTGCTGGCTCAAATAAATTTCCGATTCTGCATGTCTCTTTTGAGTAAGTATATACATACAATTATTTTACATAATTAAAACATCTGCAGTGTATTGCACTGGACTTTCTTATACGTATTAGGCTTATTTTGTATTTTAATAATCTCTCTATCTAAACAAAATATGCCTAATACGTATAAGAAAGTCCAGTGCAATACATTGCAGATGTTTTAGTCTCTAAAGGAACTAAGACCCTAACAAAATATTTATATATTTTACTAACCATTGAAACACTTTTTACACTAGAACTAACGTAACCATGGCAACATAAATAAGACATTTAAAATAGCCATTTTCTTGTAATCGGTAAATTTTACGAAGAATTTTTTAAACAAAAGTTGTGCATAATATTAATATCTTTCATTTTGAATACTAGTATATTTTCTGTAAGTGCAGCCGTTTCGGAGATGTTGCAGAATTTCCAAAAAATGACTAGAGTAAACATGCACTTCCGGTTTGAATATTCTTTCAAAAATAGGAAGGTTTCTTCCGAGCCATATACAAGTTTCATGATTATAGCATTGGTCGTTTTGGCTGTAGATTCACACACACACAACCATAGACGGCATTCTGAAAATAGTCAGGGGAAGGTCAAAAGTTTTTTCCGTTAAAATCTCGAGTTCGAAAATGTTCAATACTTCCTTATATACATTCGTAGAAGAAAGTAAAAACTATTTGTTACTTTCTTATTTGAAGTAATAAGTATTATAATTATGTAAAAAAAAAAATTTCGAGGTTTTACCTGAAATACACCTTCACTGAGTGGAGTCATTTGTTATCGTTTCTGCAATATCTCCGGAAACAACTACACTTACAGCAAATATAGTTACATTTACATAAAGGATCCTTTTTAAAACGTATTTGGTCAAAGAAATAAAATACACAATTTTAAACAAAATCAAGTTTTGTATTAATATACATATTCTTTTTTTTAAGCACAAATAAACAAATACATCGAGTAGTTTCATTGTAATGTTTTTCCCTACATATTAATCATAATTAATGATGATTATCTATGATTCAACAATGGAATCAATATAGTTGATGTTCATTATTTAAATATTATTTATAATTAATATTAAAACTACCGCATACCGAAAATCGTCAGGGAACAATGAAACAGGCATCATATTTCCAAAATAAATTAAGTCCCCCCATGGGCGCCATATTGCACCACAATTAAGTTTTACATAAATAATCTAGACGTGATAATTCAATATTAATAACACTTTTTTAATCGAAAATAAAATTCTGATTTCAGAAAATAATAAATTGCGAAAAATTATTAATATTTAGCCCCAACCGTGTATTCTAATGATCTGATCATAATTTCAATATTATGTTTATATTTTATCGTTATTCCTAAAAACTTTTTAATAAAGATTAGATTTTAGTAAATCTTAACATGCCGAAATGTAAAGTATATTAAGAAAAAAAAGAAGAAATAATAAAACAAAGAAAAAGTTCGTATTAAATTATTTATTTAGAACTTAAAAGTGGCAATGTTCAATAAATCGCAACCATGGGGTCAAAGATCTGGCTTTTTTAAACACAAATCAAATGTCAACTTTTAGAATTGATTCAAGCGAATATTCGTGTGAAAAACGTATTTTTATTTGTAGGTTATATTTTTGGTTTTTTTTTTTAATTTCCTTTTATTTTATTAATTTTAATTATTAATTAACTGTATTCAAAATTAATGATCACAAATGGGTTTATTTTTGGAGTATTTTCTATATCTTCAACTTTGATCCATTAGAAAACAGTCCATAAGACCGCTTGTATCTTTTTGGATAGATTCGAATATTGGTTGCAAATCAGCAGCTGATTTGATCTGCGATACAAACTCGCTTAGATGTGGATTTTTATCTTAACAAACAAACAAACGGATTATTTTTAAGTATATTTCCTAAACAAGGTTGCACATTTATTGCAATAAGGTTGAATATTTCAATTTTGTTTTATGGAAGGTTCTGATAATATAAGACTTTTAATCTAAATTTTATTGTTAAAAAGTTTATATATTTAAATATGATTTTTTAAAGTAGCGTATTGACAGCTCTAAGAATGACTTCAGAAAGACATACGGTTGGCGACACTTTATTATGATGTGGTGGTACCGTTTTGACAAGTGACAGTAGATGTCACTTTGTTCCCGCGTGATTGTAAATTTGTCTTGAAAAAGTCTGATTAATAATAAATACAAATTGATTAGCTAAGAGGATGATTTAAAATGAACAAAAAATAAGAAAAGATGAGATCAATGCGTGACATTTGCTGATACTGTCAGTTTGACAGATAATTTAGGTTGGAAAATTGACAAAAAATTGGTTTCTATTAGTGATAACAATATAGGCTAATTTTGTTTGGGAGGGGATGAGTATTACGTTCTCTCTCTGACGTCACGTATATGTTGAAAATAGCGATATTTCAATTGCTAATAATTTATAAACGATATGGTTTCAGAGTGAACCAATGCAATAAATATGTATTATATTGCAAAATAATTGTCATGTATAGGTTCATATTGCATTTAAGAACTATAGGTATCAACATTATTGGGATCACGTTTTATTTTATTTTAAAATCGAAATATTGTCTCGAAATAGCGAATTTTTTAAACAAAAATCAAGATATTTTGTAGATTGGATCTATAAAATAGCAGTTCTATTCATTTAGAATATTTGTTAATTATTAGTGACGTCATTCATAATTACCTGCATCAGGAATGGTCAATAAGGTGGCCACTGCTCTCATCGCAGATCTCTTCAGCTCATCTTGCTTTTCATACTCTTGTTTGACGGAATTTGCTTTGACTTTCATCGTGCAAGTAACCCGCAATGGTTCGACTAACCGATCTAACCGTTGCAAAACCGCATTGGGGCACAATTGAGCCAGTCGCGCAGCCATTAAATACGTCAACATTTTAATATCGTAATGATCCTTCAAGCCGCCTTCTAAATGGTTCAAAAATTCGAAAATATCCAGCCTGTCCAGACACGAATCGAGTAACGTGTACATACATTCAAATGCAGCTTTACGCAGATCTAAACCGTCGTCAACCGTATGTTTAAACGGGCCCATTTCGACTTCCCGGATCAATTCTTTTTTAATTTTCGTTTCACTATACAGTTGCGGTAGAATGCTGTCGAGAAGATCGCGAATTAACGAGGGTTTGTTATGAGCAGCCGAATTGAACGCGACTAAAGCAACGCGACGTACGTTTAAATCTGGATCTTGGAGTGTGGACAAGAATTGTCCGATGCACTGACGTAGTTGTGAATCGATTTGCTGCGGTTGATCGGATATGGTGAATTTTACTGCTGTTACAACGGTTGTTCGCATCATTGGTGAAGACGAAGTTAGAGATTCCTAAGTAGATATATTTAACAACTTTTAGTGGATTATAAAGTGTTAATGATTGAAATATACAAAAAAAGATTGGTTCAAATATATATATATATATATAAAGGTAGTTTCTAAGAGATTCTTTAAAAAAAAATAAACTAACTAACCTGTAATCGTGGTAGTAAATTCGTCGGATCAATTAATGTCAATTTCCCCAAACATTCAGCCACCACATTTCGTGTTCCTTCCTCATTACATTCACAATGACGGAATAACAACGTCCAAATCGCGGGTACGAACGGCAACAACTCTTCAATCCCCTCTTTTGACGTACTTTGATACGAAATGATTTCTTTCAATGAATGCAACAACAAATACTGTCGCTTCGGTTGCGTTTCAATGACTTGAAGCACAAACGGTAAATAGTGTCTCAAATTACCGACAGCGACGCTACCTAACGCGTAACTAGCGGCCGATTTGACTTCTTCAGAAACATTTGAAAAACTATTCAAAATAACTTGCTTGAGATTATTCACTGAGCTCAAATCAATATGGCGACCGATTTCACCGATTACCAACAGAGCGAACACGTGTTGCGCATCATGGGTGGCGGTGCCGATATCTTTCATGAATTGCTCAACGACAGGAAGTGCTTCTTGCTCAAAAATTACGGTTATTGTAGCGACGCATTTCGCCAAAGAGTGGAATGCTTGCTTGTGCAGAGTTATGGTTGGACCACCGACTGTTATTGGTGTAATGAGCATGCTCAAAACGTCGTGGTAGCTCAAACCTGTTCGATAAATAATAGTTGAAACACATTTAAAATATTTTTTTGATTGGTGCTTACCAGGTAACTGGCAACTGACGAGCGCTTGGAAAAATTCTAACATAGAATCGAGAGCGGCGCCTTGGAGTAGCGGTGATTTGACCAAAATGAGAATTTCTGGTAAAATCGTGTTTGAAATGTCAACTAGAGCGCCAGAATAAATACGCGCGATAGAAGTGAGAAGAATAAGAGTGAGTTGAGCGATGTGTAGATCAGCTTCGCTTAGTAGTGGAGGCACTTCGCTAATTACGCTGCGCAAAAGATCCGTGTACAAATAATGACTGTAATTTTGAACCAAAGTGTCTAAAAGACACAATGTACTTAGCTTGAGCGCACGTTGATTTTTACGCAAGAATGACCCTAAAATTGGGACAGCTTCGTCCTATTTATAAAAAAATTAAGAATATACTCGAAATAGGAGCGATTTGATTACTACTAGCAAAATGTTGACATACGTATTCGGTTTACACCAATTGTGTTACTTACCATAATAGGTAGATCGACTTTGAGAGGCGACGCCGCAATTTTCGTTAACGCTTTCACCGTCGTCAGTCTCGTGATCTCATTGCGTAAACGATCTAAGAAGATTGGCAGACACGCTTGAAGCTCCCCTTGTAAATAATCACCGAAGTTGCAGATGATCTGGCCCATGCACGAGATCGCACGTTCTTTCACTTCTTGATCGATGTCGCTCGCCTTCAATCGCACCAATGTGCACGCGTACAAGTCGTTTATGTACACAGTAAAATCGAATTTCGAAGGAGTATCCAGCGGACGAATCACTTTAACAAGCTGCTGTAGCACAAGTAGAGCCTCGGCTGTGATTTTATAAAATGAATCATTCACCGCGGCTACAACAGGCGTGATTAAGATGTCCATGTGTGGGTGGAACACTTCTGGAGGATGTGAAGTTAGCAGACAATGAATAAAAGACAACGTGTCGATTTTCATGTTGCTACTCGAGTTCTTGTCTCTAAATATTCAAGTTTTATCATTACTACACATGTTACCATCAAATGTCTAAACAGACAAGATTCTTTCTATTCTAAACATTTCTTCTAACCATTTCGATTTAGCGATATTAACAATTATGACGCAACGATCACTATGAGGTTTTTTAAAATCAAATTTACGTCATTGCTACTACATAATAAAATAGCAAACGAAATTAACAGATCGCTATCTGGCGGCAAAATTAGGTACTATTTGAAGTAAATTTGCAGCAGCCATTATTTATCTATTTACGAGTTGTTAAAATAAAATTTTCACAAAAATTTAAAAAAAAATACCCAGAAAAATGTTGTGTTGTCAATAGTCTATCTAATTCAAAGGAAAATAAAAATGTACAAAATTCCATTACTTCCCAAATAAAAAGAAAGTGTTATTAATAAAGAATAATAGTAGTCATTTAGTGAGGTTATGTTAACTGTCAAAGTAAAGGAGTCAAAGTATACTAGGAGCAGCCATTTTGCTTACGCCACTAGCGACCTCAACCATAATATCGTTTGCTAGTAGAAAAATATGAATCTTCTCTATTTATATGATTGAATGATTTAAAAATGACAACTTACCCAAGTGAATATTGTATACCGGCGATTAGAACGGGCATATGATCGCTCATGGCGCCGCTGAGGACAGCGACGAGTTCTTTGAGCAAGTTAAAACAATCTTGGCGCGTTTTGATACTTTTATCTTTGATTTGCGGTTGCAAAGCTTTTACTATCGACGGAATTTGAGCCTGTAGCATGCTTACAGGCAGTTCTTCATGTTCCATGCTTTCTGAGTGGAAAGTCATAGCCGCTGCTGGTTTAGTTTGACGAAGTAATGCGACGTAAGCGTGAAATATATCGGATTTCACGTTTTCCTCACGTTCTACTTCGGAAACAATTATTTTAACAACTCATTTTAAACGAACAGCCATGTATATAATTTGATTCAACACTTTATATAGTTTTTATACAATTTGCAAATAACTCATAAAATTGTTACGAAACGCTTAAAATGCATCAGTAAATATTGATATATTACACGTTCTACATCAAAAATATATATTTATATATTTATATATATATATATATATATATATATATATATATATATATATATATATATATTGCGTCTAATATGAAGTTAGTTACAAGGCGCTTAGGTTGCATCATTTTATTTCATAATAAATGATGCTTCTTTGAGTAGAAAACTATATTTATTTATTTATATATATATATATATATATATATATATATATATATATATATATATATATATATATATATTATATATATATATATATATATATATATATGTAAAATTAAAAGTCGTAAGTTTGATACAGTTTGCAAATGATGTAAGAAATGAAGTAAATTGCGGAGTATATTAATTATAAATGTTACCTTTAAATCTTGCAATCAGTGCCGGAGAGACAGTTTTGTAGAATTCTGGTAGCAACTCATGACGCGATGAAATCACCGCCTCCAAACACTTAGCAGCGGAACGCCGCACTTTCCAGCTCATATCATCATCGTCACTATACTCATCGTTTTCATCGTCCTCTTGATCTTCTTCCGTATCCATTGTAATGTCTAATTCCCCATCATCTGCGTCATCATCATCGTAGTTATAATTCGGGTCGTACGTAATGTATTGAAGACACAAAGTTGTGATCTTAAATTTAAAAAGTTTTGTTACAATTAAACGTGAATAATAATTAATTTTGCACTAATTGAACTAAGATAAAAAATAAATAAATAAACGTACGACAGTTATATGAGGAGTAATCTCTTTCGGACATCGGTTTACGAACGCTTCAAAAGCTTGCAAACAATGTTCACGCAACTCATCATCGTCTTCGTAAGTGTACTGAACAATCATTGGTACAATCCGTTCTATATATTCACCGAAACGATGACCTGCTTGTCGACTATAATAATAAATTACAAACATGTCTTAATTGTTTACTAAATAAAACATATACCATACTAACCAAATAGCTGCAATACATTGGATTATCGTTCGCGTAGTCGAAGTGTTGACATTTGCGGTTAGTCCTTCTAGTAGATAATCAATCAGTTTATCGTACAAATTCGGATTGCACGATAAAACTAAGTGACTTAACGCGACAATTGTACGTTTTCTCACCGCTTGGCGCGGGGAGCGCAACTGTGGCAGTAACGCGCTCAAAATTACAGTGTGGAACGTTACTAATAAATTACCGAAACGCGATAACAAATCGGCTAAAATATCTAAAGCTTCAAGTTGAACGGAAACGTCTTCTTGCTTTATAAATAAACACAAAATATTACTTTTTATTAAAATTGGCAGCAATTACAATGTTTCAAACACATTTAGTCACATGTCACGTCTCTATTACGTTACGGAGACGTAACATGGTACTGATATGTTGCCTAGAAGTTACATTCGACTAAATATTTACTAGGTAACTCATTAGATTTCAATTAGTTGTAAATTAGATATATGTTAGATTTCGGTTACTTATATAGATTAGAGTACGATTAGTTGTAAGTTAGATGAAATGTTAGGTAATTTAAGCGTTTGATTAGTTGCAAGTTAGGTTTTGATGTATTTCGATTAGTTTTAGACATTTAAGTTCAGGTTAAATTAGTTGTGATTTAAGTTGCGTAAAACAAAACTACTGCGATTTAAACTAAATTGAGACAAATCGAAGTTAAGTTTGTTTAGATGACTGTTAGGTGGAAAAGAAAGAAATAAACTTACTTTCTCAATAGCGCTACTCAATCGTCCGGTGATTCGTTTGCAGACATTTGCTGCGAGAGAGCTAGACACCAGCGGTAATTCGCTAATTACCGTTTTCAAACCTATCGATGAGATATCTCGTAATTGTTCTTTATCAGAAATCATATTAGCGCACAACGAATCAACAATAGTTTCCACTTGATACTCCTTCACTTTATTCACTAACGGACCCAAACTAAATCACCAAAATACATCATTTAGTCATAATTTGGATCATAATTCAAATTTTAAACGTAATTCAACCACATATATAAAGACAAAGAACACCACTAAAACCTGTTCTTTTTACATAAGTAATCAGTTCGCTTAAAGCTCTCTCACTTCTTATTCAATATTGAATTTTTGTAATAAAACAAAGCAATTACAAAAAGCTTCTTAAATAATAAAATAGATTTACACATAGCACATTAATTTGTATTTGGTTTGTGCATGAATACGGGAGTAAATTGAATTAAGAACAAAATTGTTCACACAACGTGACTCTATTTATAAATCAATAGTATTTACTTCACATATTTGAAATGATTTGCATCACTGCGTTCGTAATTTCTTTTAAAAGCAATTAATTATAGAAATTGTCTGTTCAATATTCATTAAATGCATTATGGTTTTGAATTTAAAGAATTAAACCTATTTTAAACTTACCATTTAACCGCCAAATTCTGAACTTCGCCATTCTTATCCTCCAAAAGTCGCAACAACATTCGTACCACTTTCCGTTCGGAATCATCGTCCAATTTGATGCTATCTTTCTGCAATTCGGACATCAAATCATTTGTTGCCATAAACCGAAAGTCTTTATCCGTGGAAGTCATCTATTCCGAAAAGTTTTAGGGTTAACACAATTTAAAACATAAAAAAAAGGAACGCTGTAATTACCTTCTCGAGAAGATTAGCAATCTGGTACGACACACTTGCCATTTTACGAAATGTTTGTGAATGTTTTAAGGCTACCGAATTGTATTTATCTATAAATTCGTAAAAATAGACCCGGTATTGCTAATAAAATATCGCACACAAAGACGTTAACTATCACATTTATGCATTACTACATACTGGTATTAACGCAAATTTCATTCATTTCGTGCAAACTTGCGTTAAACTAATGAATAAGAACGTATTTATTAATATATTACCAGGAATAAAACATGTATCCTAAACAGGTAGCACCACTTCGGTATTACAATTATCCTCAAGTTGCACAAATGCGGTAGTGTTTTTTTAAATTTTAATTATTATGCCTTGTTTAATTTTGTATTTTTCAATTGAATTGTAATTTATTTACATTGATAAATTACTCATAAATCGAAGAGGATTTTAGACTTGCTTGTAATAATTAGTGCATCACGAAAACATACGGGACAGGTTCGGATTTGTTTTTTAATAAAGTTACTCTAGTTCTTCAGATACTTCACTAGGTGCGCTTTAACGTTTTCAACTATTAAATTGATTATTTTAAACAATTATTCTACGGAAATTTAAACAAATTATTAACTATCTACGCCATTAAAACTTATAAATATGTAAACTTTATTTAGTTTAATATTTAATATATAATAAATAAATAAATAAAATTGAAAGGTGTTGTACAATTCATTTATTAAATATATCAAATGTTATTCATGATTAAAAATTATTCATATTTATTAGTATTAAAAGCATGTTTTTTTGAGGAAATAATTAATAATTCATCTAAAAATATTTGAATTGAAAACCGGGATAACAACTAGCGCCACATAATGGTGAATATGAAAAGTTTAAATGTTAACTTCTGTCATAGTGACAGCTAAAATTTCCCTTATGTCGCAAACATATTAATGTATACTCCTAAAACTGCGTTGCATTTACTTAAAATTGTGATATATTTATTCCATGTTACCCTATGTATAGTTGTGTTTTTATGAAAAATTAGTGACAATGGATTTGGCAAAGAATTTTTTCAAAAGTCGCGACCATGAAGGATATATTGGCAAAGAAGATCATACTGTACTTTTGTTTAAAAAACGCTTAATAAAATAAACAACAACTCTACTGGTTTAATTGTGTTGTTTTAGCGTGAATTAGAGGCCACTTTTTCCGAGGATGAATCCGATAATTATGTGCAAGATTTGTGTTCGAATGTGAATTTAAGTGACTGCGCCCCCAGTCCTGGGGGGCCCTTTTCAGCCCTAACGCCTACCATGTGGCCTCAAGACATCATTTCGAAGATAAACCAAGTATCAGATGATCCGAATTCACAACCTGAATATCGGTTAGTAAATTTATTCAATACATATTAAACACAATTTTAATTCATCTCTTCTAGAAACATTATTAGTTTTTATATAGTTTATCTCTTTTAGAAAGTATTTTTATATTTGTTAATGATTATTGGTACTTCGGGTGTTTTAATTCGTGTTCTATATCTTCTAGAAACATTGTTAATAGCAGTATAATATATATTATCTTTTAACCATACGTCTAGAAACGTATGGTATATTCTTGATCACATAGGTATTTCATCATACCTCATGAAATGTGCGTATGCATCTAATCGCGCTTTTAGTATTGCATATTTTTGAAAGATGGCACTAACTATTACTTACCTCAATAAACGATGGCCCCTTTAGAATATTATTGAATTTTACAGCAACATTTAACAATAAAACACTCAAATAGCAAATAACGCAATTTTTTTCGTTATACACCACAAAACTGCACATTTAGACAAATAAACAAATGAGCATATTTAATAGGAAATAGGAAACTGTAATTCGTTAGAGCAGCGGCGGCGTTAAGAAAAACCATCAGGTTTTCTAAGAAAATGCGATTTGGCGCTACGAGTAGTATGCGCCAAAAAGAGAATTTTGCAGCCAATGTATAAACTAACAATCTGAAGTCGGTAATTGTAGTTTCTATATTTGAATAGCGACAGAGTTTTAAAAAAAATAGAAGGGTTTAAAGAGCGCGAATTTTAAAAAGTAAAAATATTCATTCTATTTTTAATATCGAAGAAGTCAGAGGTCATCATACGTGAAACAGAATTTAATAGAAATGAAGGGAAAAATTAAACAAAAATTGTTTTTATTCAAGTAAGTTTAGGGGCATATTACGAATTGACATATTTCTTAGCTTCCGAAAATCTATTATTTCGGGAGCAAGCTCTGTTTTATAAACATTTATTCATTTCGGTAACATAATTTCTATGAAATTTAGATCAATATTTATTATTTCTATGTTTATACCTTTCGGAGGCCAAATTATAAAATCGCATTTTGTTCTACCACGAACATACGTATGTATGTATAATTGACAGCCACTCTAAGGAATGGAACTACCAATGAATATCTCAAGAAAGCGTATATTAACATTGTATTTACTTATTATTAGTATAAACTGGGGTGAAATGTTGAGACCGCTCTACTAAAATTGTTTATTACATTCGCGCTAATACTGGGTTCCTAACTATGAATCATTCGTGCGATTGTATTTACCCCAACTTTGATCTAATTTAGATAAACGCGTGCTATAAGAAATACGAATGATTTTTAACTCGCCGTAAAAAAGTAATAAACGTATTTATTTTTAAAATAAATTAAAAATGTATTGAATTGTTTTTGTGTTTTCCGGCTTGCGCGATGCTTTGAATAATACATATGACAGTTGATATTTTAGATTGATTACTATATCATTGTTGATTTAATTGTTACTTCGATTATTTTAATTATAGGGCAATAATAGTTATTTATACAGAAATTCGACATGCCAAAGTTTAGGCAACAGCTCGCCGACGCCGAGTATACTTTTTATAATAACGAAGGAATAAAGATATCTTTGATTGACAGCCAATACTAAACAGCTCGCCGAATATCTAATGTTTATATTATTCAAGATATAAAATAGATATCTTTGATTGATTACGCTATATTGTCATTGTTGATTTGATTGTTATTTTGATCATTTTAATTATAACACAAATATTCTTTATTCATTCAGAATCTCGCCATGCCAAATTTTAAGCATTGGTCGAAGGCGAGCTCTGAGCATTTAATTTATATTATTATGTTTCAATATATATATATATATATATATATATATATATATATATATATATATATATATATATATATATATATATATATAAAATATAAATTATATCCTCAGAGCTCGCCTTTGGCCAATGCCTAAAATGTGGCATGGCGACATCCTGAATAAATAAAGAATATTTGTGATATAATTAAAATTATCAAAGTAACAATCAAATCAATAGTTTGCAAATAAATTATAATTATGAAAGAAAAGAAAAATTAACATCAAATATTACTCGGATGAGTACAGTCGTAAACTCGACCGAATATTTACCATTTATTGAAATAAATCATTTGAATATGAGTCACAGTTTAGTGACTTTCTGAATTTTGAGATAACATTTGCTTCTTGCGTTCATACGCAGAAACAAGTTATTTGACTTTTATTGAAAATTTCTAAATTCAAACATAATATTTATTATTTTTATCTATCTGTACAGATAAGATAAGAATACAATTGTGAGATAACAAATGTTCGTTTGTTTTTTCCGCTTCATCTAGTGGTGAATTTCTCAAGTTCACACTATGGATACAAACTATTAGGCTTAGTTCGTCTTAACTTTTTTTTGCATAGACGCCGCCACCTTTCAGCTAGGTATATTCAAAAAATCTTAGAATCGCAAAAATGCTATAAAATTAGAAATAAGCTATTTTACGCAATAATAAAAGATATTTCGTTGAATAAAATATAAGGAAGTTATTTCGAACACATTGGTACCATAGTTTTGGTCTAATACCATAAAAATTACAAAAAACCATTTATCCAAAATATCTTAAATTTGGCTTGATTTAAATTTTTTTTAAAAATATCATTCATGTGTATTTGTATAAAGAATGCATGGTAAAAATTTCATCAATATTTCTTTTGTATTATTGGAGATAAAAAATAAAAACCCCCAAAATAGGCACTTTTTCATAGTTTTTATTTTTTTTCTCCAATAATACAAAAGAAAAATTGATGACATTTTTCCATGCATTCTCTATATAAATACACATCGAAGGGTATTTTTTAAAATTTTTTAAAACAAGCACGATGTTTAAGCGAGCTTGATGGTTGACCTTAAATCAAATTTACATAAAAACATATCAATATCTATATTATTTTTATATAAAACTATTATCTTTACAATCTAAATGGTTGATTTCATAATTTCGTATACCAAGTATATACCAAGTATATAGTTTTGATAGCAAAAATCAGCGTTTTATTAATATTATTAAGGAAATTTTCAATATAAAATTACCAAATCGTTACGCCACTTTACACTTTTGGCTCCGCCCCTTATGATACACGTACAAGCTATGGACTTATGTGTATCTAGCATACAAAACAGAGATGCTATACAATTCTATTGTCTGAGAGTAAAATGTTTGTTATGACGTCATACCTATGTGATCAGGAATGGACCATATACGATTCTACACATATGTTCGAGAAAAACTAGAATTTAAAACAAATAATTCGCTCTCTCTAGCTCGTAGATTTTAAAAATGTTCTAATTTAGATTTGACGAGTTTGGTTTCCGCGTTGACGAAGAAGATGGTCCCGAACCAAGTTCAAGTAAACTGCTCAGTATACCGTTCATTGAAGATCCACAACATCGTCTGCAATGGGTGGCGCACTTAGAGTTCTCACACAATAAAGAAGTGATTGACCTAACATGGGATAACGTCGAAGTGCGCTTACCGCAAACAGATAAGTTAAAAGTGATGGTTGCAGCCGGTATACCACACTCCTTACGTCCACAAATATGGTTACGCATGTCTGGTAATAAAAAACACTCACGGGGCATAGAAAGCTAAAACCATTTTCATAATAATTGAATTAAATATTATTTTCATTCAATGCGGTTGCCTTTTGATTAGCAAACCGAAATTAACCAAAAGGTAACCGAATTTTAATGGGTTAGTTCAAAGTTCAAAGAGTGTATGTGATCTATTTATATACAATTTATTTTATGACGTCAATATGACGTAACTAATAGTTGTACATTTATGTGAGTAATATAAACTAACCGATTTAGTTTGAGTTTTTTAAATTGTTTTCGCTCATATATGAGCAAAAATATGTGCAATTCATGATGTGCTATTGCATCGTGCAGCAACGATTACCTAAGGCGTTTGTAAGTTAGGTGCAATTATAAATATAAGTATGGTGCCTGAAAACTACAAATACATTTAAAAATAATGTTTAAAATGGCTTTCTATGCCCTTTTACTAAAAATAACTACATTGAACTTTAGGGTTGGCGTGTGTGTGTGTTTGTTTTTTGAAATCGTAGTAAATAATATTCTGTTTTGTAGGAGCATTGGAAAAGAAACAAAAATCGGAACTGTGTTATAAAGAAATCGTGAAATTATCAAGCAACGATTCGCTAATGACATCAAAACAAATTGAAAAAGACTTATTACGCACAATGCCAACGAACGCATGTTTTAGCCACATAACGAGCACAGGCGTATCGCGATTAAGGCGAATTTTAAGGGCCTTAGCCTGGCTCTATCCAGATATTGGGTTAGTTGACATCACACAAAAATCATCTCATTTCGTTTCGTTTCGTTGCCGGTGGTCCTGATGCATTGTTATGCTTCATGTGCACCGAAAACAATAGGCTACATCATTTAGAACAGATCTTTTGATTGGTTGACATTGGATTTTGCGTTGTTTAAACGTGCTGTAATGGTTGAATTCTGGTTAACCAATCATGATTGTTTATAATTTTTGGGCGAAACGCTCTTAAAACGTTTGAATAATGGCTAGAAATGCACAACATATAGTAAGATATTTGTTGGTATTTTTGTTGTGTATTTTAAATAAATCGTCTTTTGGACAGTGTATGGACTGTCTGCAATAAGACGGAATGCATAACATTTTTTATTATTAAGATTTCTGGTTTGGATGTTATGTATTTATTTATTTTTATGCCACTGACGTACTTATGTAACATTTTTTAACGAGACTTTTGGTAAAAGTGTTATATGGATATATTTGAAGATACAGATTTGTAAATAATGGACTAAATCTTCAAATTATTCTTAATACAACATGAAAATGGCATAATATTTTTTATTATTATTGATACTTTGTATGAATATTGTGTTATATTTTATGAAAAAGTAGGAAAAAATCTATATATAACCCTACTTTTTGACAACCATATGTTAAGTAGCAAAATATGACATAAATTGACAATATTAAGAGTTTTTTTTTAATTCAAATTAATTAATCTATTATAGTGGCTCGTAATTACAAAGTATATAGATTTTATTAAGACATTTATGACGTCACACACTAAGTTACATATAATAACTTACTATGAAGTGCTTACCTGCTTACTTGTATAGTCTATTCCTGATCACATAGGTATTTCGTCATGAAATCGCGCTTTTAATATTACAGCAACATTTCACAATTAAACACTCAAAAATCAAATAACGCTATTTTTTACGTTAAACACCATAAAATTACACATTTATAGAAATAAACAAATGCGCATATTTAATAGGAAACTAATTTATTCGAGCAGCGGCGGCATTAAATCAAATTTACAGAAAAAACATATCAATATTATTTTTATATAAAACTGTTATCTTTACAATCTAAAAGATTCATTTTATAATGGCATAGTAACCACATTTTTTAAAAGAAAATTAAACTATTATCTGTAAATGAATAGTAAGTAGCAAACTCTGTAAAATTTTGAAAAACCTGTAGTTCTATCGTGAATACATATTTAAGGATAATTCGTTGCTAAAAATAAGATTTATGTTCGATATATTTTATAGATTCCACAAATGTTTGATTTGCAGTTAATTAAAACATTTTAATGGTGCGATTCTGAGCAAGGTTATAAATCTAGAGAGAATCTGTAAATTTATGAAAGGGTTTAAAATATTTTTTTTATTATGGAACTACAGGTTTTTCAACATTTTACAGATTGTGCTTCCGGAATTGTAGATTTGCACAGAATTCCAACATAAACCCTATAAAAAATTGACAGATTTATAAACTTGCTCAAAATCACACCATTCTCCTGTCGCTCTGTTATTTGAGAAAATATGTATAATTAGTCATATTTAATTCAATTCGTGACGTCATAATGTTATATTGTGTAAGTTCGCGAAATACCTACAGTGTCGGCCAAAGTTAAGCAACTGCCGTAGTAGTTAACAAAACCCGATAAATTATAGTGTTGGAATGCGCTGAGAGGAAATTTTTGTACGATTAAATTAAACTAGGAGATTGATGTTCCGATCATACAACCTTTTTTTAAAATAAATTTTAAAACTAAATAAATAACATAATGATTAGTGTAAGGATGTAGAATTTAACAACGACAAAAGTTAAGCAACTCTTTAAAAATATGTTAATATTAATAAAATGTCAGTATTTTGTGGCATATCCTTGACTTTTAATCACCGCTTCACAGCGCCGGGGCATAGATGAAATTAAATTGTTTATTTTATTTTCAGAAACTTGACTTGGGGCATTAGTATGTTCGCGAATGTTTCTATTTACAATCTCCCAAAGGTTCTCAATTGGGTTTAGATCAGGTGATCAGGTGCGATGGCCATGAGAGAACTCTAACATTATTATCAGCAAACCATTCTTTAACTATTTTTGCGGTATGTTTCGGATCATTATCATGTTGAAATATCCATCGTAATGGCATTTCTTATTCTGCAAATGGCAACATAACGTTTTGTAAAATGTTTTTATATATAAATCTGTCCATTATGCCCTTTATTTGATGTACCGTGTCCTGAAAAGAATCCCCACACTAGAACATTTCCACCATGGTGCACCATGGTTGACAGTAGTCCGATAGTAGCGAGGATTTAATCTCTGCCCAACTGGACGTCGCACATGACACACCATCTGAATTAATTAAATTGAACTTGGATTCATCACTAAATAGAACTGTTTTTCACTTATTTAAGCTCCAGTTCAGATGCTCTTTAGCAAATGTTAATCGGGCAGTCCGTTGTCTTTTTTGTCAATAAGGGTTTTTTTTGCAGGTCTCCGGCTATATAGTCCTTCTTCTACCAGGCGTCTTTGTATAGTGCGAAAACTTACAGTGTCCTTCAAATTTGCTCTGATTTGTGAAGCTGTTATCCATGGATCTTTTCTGGCCATCTTAATAATACGCTTATCAGCCCTGGGAGTTGTTTTCCGTGGTCGCCCTGATCGTAGTGCTGTTTTAACAGATCCTCTTACTCGATATCGTTGAATCATTCTTGATATTATTGACTTATTTATATTAAATATTTCGCTAATTCGCTTTTGTGATGTACCTCGTTCGTGTAGTCTCAAAATTCGCAATTTTCAATCTTCAGAATATATTTTTCGCGACATGGTCTTCACTTATAAAAGACAAAGACTAAACTGAACTAAATATAAAATGCCAATTTCAACAAAGATTTACAATATTATCAATACTAGTTGCTTAACTTTTGTCGCGACATGATTCGACAATGTTGTACTTATTACAGTATATTTATTATTCTTTTAAAATAATTTCAAAGATATTTTTTGTATTCCTATACATGATTATATGTGTTTCATTTGCCCATAAATAGTTTTCTCGTAGTTACGCATGAATTCTGTATTTTTACAGTTTTTATTCTGTATTAAGGTAGTTGCTTAACTTTTGTCCGACACTGTATATATATAAACGAATTAATTTGATAGAAATTGTTTATGATTAATGACAGGTGATATCTAGTAGAAATATTGTCAACTTATGTCAAATTTAGTTACGTCGCATTGTATAAAATGACAACATTTATTATGATACTTAGTAGTACTATGTTGTGTTCAATCGACATTATATTAGTAGATGTACTGATATATTAGTATTATTATTGCCAGTACAATTCTGATATAGAATAAAATGATGGTTACGTAACACTTTTATATATAATGCATTTTAGTATAAGTGTTATATAAGTTAGGATTTAGATGTAGCTTTATTGGTTCAGGAACTGACATATTTAAAAAAAAAAACAACATAACATTTTAAAAATACTGATTTTTGGTTTAATGTTATGGTTATTCTTTAAAACGTAATTATCCCCAAAATAAATATAATGTAATAATCAATTTTTTTTTCTGTGATAAACTAATATTAAGCCAATCCACTACCGGCAAAACAGTTATTAGTTTCCGATATGTTTTGTATCAGGTAATAAACGTAGCTCGCATTACTAATATTGTGTGCTAATATTTAATTTAAAAAAACGATTTATTTTAATTTTAGATTTCTTAAAATTGTGAAATGACACATAAAAACTCTGTTTTACCGGCTTATTGTTCATAGGTAGTGGCTCGTCTTAACAGTTTTGTTCACTAATATAGCATGAACTTTCATTTATTTGTCGTCTCATCCATTCATTCATTCATTCGTTCATCGTATTCGATATTATATACTAATGTGATTTTTTTTTCATTGCAATATACAATCTTTTTCTTGTCAGTTCACGGACTGGTATCGCCATTCACGACAAACGAAGTATTTTTTAAAAAATTATATATTTAAAATAACATATATATATATATATATATATATATATATATATATATATATATATATATATATATATATATATATATATATATATATATATATATATATATATATATATATATATATATATATATATATATCATATATACATATATATATATATATATATATATATATATATATATATATATATAATATATATATAAGTCATAGCCTCGTATTTTAGGTTAATATCGATTTTTTGAGAAAATAAATGTGTGTGTGTGTGCTTGTTTGTGCAGGAAATTAATATGTAGGCATTTATGGATGGATATGTGTGTGTGTGTGCGCGCGTATGTGTGTGTTGGAGTGAGTGTGGCTGTGTGTGTTTTGATTCAGGAAAATAAAGTAAATGTGTTATATATACAGTAAAAATATACATTTTCCGATTAATAAAACATATATTTGGTCTGTAGCAAAACAAAACATATTTCCACACAAATAAATTCTATTAACGCGAAATATATAACAAAAAATATTGGGTGACTCGAAATGTCATAAATTTATTTGAAAATCTTCAAATAGCACAAAATGCCATCAGCAAACACAGAAAATGCCTATTATTTGCGTAAATTGTTATTTGTGTAAATTATTCAACATTCATTTTTAAACAACAAAAAAAGTTTTATTCAGATTGGCAAAAATATGCGTATTAAAAAAATGACGCATACCTAAATATTGTTACTAGATAAAGAAAACACTTACATTTAAAAAAACATATAATATATGAATTGGTTTTATCGTTATCAAAACAAATCATGGTTCATTACTCATACCACAAAACATAAGGCAATTTAAAACCAGCATACAGATTTCTATTATTTTAGTGGAATATATCCACTGTATCTTCTAGAATCTAGATACAAAAAAAGCGTTTAAATTGTAAACGACTTTTACTGTATGTATGTATGTGAGATTATTGTATGAAGTTAGCTAGAAGCATTTATTAGTAGATGACAGGGTTTAAAGTGAGTCTTTCGTTGGCAATCTGACAGTTGCAACAAAATACATAGAAAGCATACCCTACGAAGGGATTTACCCCTTAAGCCTGGGCAAAGTTTAGGTTTGGGGGGGGGGGGGGGGGCAGATCAAGAAAACACATTCGATGAATTATCTGGAAATATCCATCAGCGATTATATGTTTTTTTTTACTAAACGTCAGATTGCTAACGAAAGACTCACTTTTACCTTTATTCTTTGTCAAGAAGGAAGTCCTGATTCATAAGGTAATAGGCCGAAATAAACGTTTTAAAACTGGCAATATATGTAGTTATGTACTAGTTAAACTAATTACTACTCACTTATCCGCTATGTACGCTCTAGAGTGTCTATGATATGTTGCTGGTAACGCATGTCATACAATTTATTAATAGTACACCTTGCAACTCTCAATTTGGAAGGAAAACGTGCTGGTATATTTATTAAATGATTGAATATTTATTAAAGTGATACATTTATTAATCTTAGGTTCGACTCCTATCGATATGTTAATCAAATAATATTAATAATCGCTGCAGTATCGAGTCTCAGGTTCGATTCCTTATTGATTTATAATAATAACAAAAAAAAAACTAGTCGAGAAATTGAATTTTAAGATCAAAATTTAATAAGATGTATATGATGTATTAAAACTAATATATATTTATGTCTTTAGGTACTGCCAAGGGACTGGTATGATTGTAGCCTCCCTTTTATTACTTTTAGAGGAAGAAGATGCATTTTGGGTAACAGCTACTGTAGTCGAAGACCTGTTACCAGCTTCATATTACAGTTCAACACTTGTTGGTTTGTATATTAACAGATTAAAACGCGATTTTCAATCGTTACACATGCACAAAAAATACCTGCAAATTAGTCGAATAAATTTCAAATTGTAACTTACTGCCAACATTTTGCTAAAAAATAATCAACTTGCTGGTCGAAAAGAAATTAATTTCAGACAATTTCCAGGTATTCAAGCGGATCAAAGGGTTTTACGGACACTAATATGTAATTTTTTACCTGATGTCGACGAAACGTTGAAAAACCACGACATTGAACTATCACTGATCACACTACAATGGTTTCTGACACTGTTTGCAAGTGTAGTGCACATGAAAATATTACTACGCGTATGGGACCTATTTTTCTTCGGTGGCAGCGTCGTGTTATTTCAAACAACGCTCGGAATGTTAAAGATGAAAGAACCACAATTAAAAGTTCTCGAGAATTCTGCTCAAATATTTAACGCACTGTCGGACATTCCGGGCCAAATTGATGACGTCGATACGCTACTAAAGGTAATATCAAATTACTTTGAAACTGTGTCCAATTAAGTGGACGTCTAAACATATTCTAATCAACATTTAAATTCAAATCAAACGTTTTTTTGTAACATTTCATATCAATTTTACTATTATAAAGGTTAATTTTAATTCATTTGTCAACTCTCATAAAACATATTAATAAGCAATATCATATTACATACTTATCGCATAATTGAAACACTTGTATAATATTATTTTTCCGTTGAAATATTTATAGTCATAGGTTAGCGACTATGGTTTATTCCTGCTCACATAAATATGACGTCATTATATATGCGAATGAATCTAATCGCGATTTTAGTATTAAACATTTTTGAAAGATGGCTCTAATGCTACTTACCTTAATAAACGATGCTCCCTTTAGGATATAATTGAATATTACAACAACATTTAACAATAAAACACTCAAAAATCAGATAACGCTGTTTTTTTTTTACATTATACACCACATAACTGCACATTGAGACAAATAAACAAATGCGCATATTTAGTAGGAAACTGTAATTCATAAGAGCAGCGGCGGCGTTAAATCAAATTACATAAAAACATCAATATCTATATTATTTTTTATATAAAACTATTATCTTTACAATCTAAAAGGTTGATTTCATATACCAAGTATATGGTTTTGATAGCAAAAATCAGCGTTTTATTAATGTTATTGTGAAAATTTTCAATATAAAATTGCCAAGTTTGGCTCCACCCCTTTAGATATATGTACAAGTGATGGACATTTGTGTATCTTGCATGCAAGACAGAGATGCTATACAATTCTGTTGTTTGAGAGTAAAATGTTCGTTATGACGTCATATCTATATGATCAGGAGTAGATCGTATATGCTAATTAAACAACAGTATCTCACCATAAAAAATAGTTGTAATAACTATTCGAGAAATGAACGAAAATCAATCGAGTTTATTAAATAAATGATTAAATGCATTTTTAGGTTGCTTTAGAAGTGGCAGGTTCACTAAATGACGTCATGATAGAAACCTATCGTAGACGTCACCTTGCTTATTTAATGATTGATCAAGGTGCCTTGGTGGGAAATCCTGACGTGGTACCTAACCTGCCTAAACAGCATTTAGCGCGTAGACAAGTTAAAAAATCGAAATCTATGATCAAATTGTTGCTATTTAACGATAGCAACACAGAAGATAATATCAAATGCAAAAATGTCAAACAAACTGAGATTTTAGTCGATTTGCGCGAGGCTATTATGCAGGTATACATGTGTCGAATGTTCGAACTAAACAGCCGCCATATTGTTTTCTAACAAATAAACAGCTGTTTTTTGTTTTCTAGATTGCTCGACATTTTTTAACTATTGAACCTAAATTAAGCACAGAAATCTCGTTAATCCCAGATTATTCAACCGCTAGTCACACGATTGATCACAGTAATTATATAAACGTTTCCAAAACTCGAAAGCGACGCGCTAAAGCATTGCTTGGTAATTTGTCACAATTAAATAATTAACGAACATACACAATAGTAATCTATTCTAGATTTCGAACGTCACGACGACGACGAATTAGGTTTCCGGAAAAACGATATAATCACAATAATCAGTCAAAAAGACGAGCATTGTTGGATCGGTGAACTCAATGGACTTAGAGGTAATATCACAAAATGGCCGTCGAATCACGTGTACCTGATGTATGAATGTTTTACAGGCTGGTTTCCGGCGAAATTCGTTGAACTGCTCGATGAACGCAGTAAACAATATAGTTCCGCTGGAGATGATAGTATATCAGAAATAGTTACAGATCTAGTTCGTGGAACGTTTTGTCCAGTTATTAAACAAGTTCTAGAGCACGGAATCAAACGTCCAAATTTTTTAGGTTCGATTTTCTCATCACACACACCTAAATAAATAATAAAACACTGATTTATCTAGGTGGTTCCTGTCATCCGTGGTTGTTCATCGAAGAAGCAGCCACGAAAGAAGTCGAACGAGATTTTGATTCGGTTTATAGTAGATTAGTGTTGTGTAAAACATATCGCTTAGATGAAGACGGAAAAGTGTTGACGCCAGAAGAAGTAATTTTATATGTCTTATATAACACATAATCAACAATTAAAACGAATATACTTATTTTAGTTGCTTTACCGATGTATACAAGCGATCAATTTAAGCCATGACAACGCGCATGCGCAAATGGACGTCAAGTTACGTTCGTTGATTTGTCTTGGTTTGAACGAACAAGTTTTGCATTTATGGCTGGAAGTTTTGTGTTCTTGCAATGAGGTTGTTCAGAAATGGTAAACGAAAATTTATTATTTCATTTGAGTTCGTTGTAAATGAATTGTTGTTGTTGTTTTAGGTATCATCCATGGTCATTTGTGAACAGTCCTGGTTGGGTCCAGATAAAATGTGAAGTGCGCATTTTGTCACAATTGTCGTTTAATTTAAATCCGGATTGGGAACTGCCGGTTAAGAAATCAGTTAATAATCAACCCTTAAAAGATGGCGTCCGAGATATGTTGGTGAAACATCATTTGTTTAGTTGGGACATATAAGTTGTATTATTTTAAGTGTACTGTCTTTTTAAATTAATATATATATTTAATTTATCAGAAATTATATAATAAATTTTGAGATGTTTTTGACTCATTTCTTATTTAATCATTCCCAAAATGCTCTTATTCGTGAACGAAATTATTATTATATAACGTTAGTAGCATAAACAAAGATGTCGGACGCAATGTGTTTCACAATGTAGAGTCTATGATTGGCCACGCGATGTGAAACGAAATGAACTTAAGCAATTCTCAATCTGTAAGTCGGTAAATAAATAAACAGTTGGCCACTGAAATATATAACTGGAAGGGACACTGTCAGGCCAACCCATGAGTTGTAAAACGGGCCGAGATAGCATGATATAGGAAGGTATATGTTTCTCTTTTCCACACTTCTGCGCATGCGCATTAGTGACGAAGCCACATTATGTACAGTATCGTTAGAAAGTGTTAGAAGTGCAGAGAGTATGAAATATATGTTCTTAGCTTAGGCTTAGATGGTTATTCAGTAAAATAAAATGGTGAAGCATTGCTGCGTGAAAATCCTACGTTAACAAATCACCTATTTAATGAGCTAAACAGTTAATGATATATACTATTTATAACTTCTGTTTTACTTGCCAAGCGGACTGTACCGACAGAGAAAGGTATACCCGCCCTGTGATTCTCTCTCGGCTCGCAGCGAGTACGTCAGTAGCCGTTCCAGTAATTATATTTGAGTTGGCTGAATAACAATGGCCGACGCACAAACAATGATAGTTACACCAACTGTATTAAAATAAAACGAACGTAAGAAAATTATATTAATTAATTGTGTAAGAGCAGTGAACATAAACTATTTCCTAAATACGGTTCTGTTTTCTCTACGAAATTTTTATTAAATCATGCTGATCTGAACACGTTACATTCTTTACACAAAAAGAACGGATTGCTTAATCAAGATCATTAGTAAAATTGTGTTGTACATTATTTTTGGAAAACAGTAGTAATAAAAAAAATTTTATAACTAGATAATAAAAACAATTTTCATACTGAATAAGTTTATGCGTGATAAACGAACACGAAAGTTTATTATGTTCCGTTTAGTGCAGAAAACGAACACAAACATGTTTCCGTTGTTATTAGGTTAAGTTATAATGTTTACAATTTAATTTGGTAATAAATTTACATTCAACAATCATGCATATTAAAAACGCCAAAGCTACCCCTTGTTATATATTAGATAACGGAGGTTATTCAGCGAAAATCGGCGTTTCTAGTGCGAAAACACCAAAGTAATTCACCAAAAAGAAAACAATTTGAAAACAATTGACAATTTGTATTTCTAGTATTATACCGAATTGTATCATGAAAGTGAAATCGGAGCGTCGCCGAATGTTTATTGGTGATCAAATAAACGAATGTCGCGATGCGTCAGGTTTATTCTATATTTTACCGTTCCAAAAAGGTTATCTTGTGAATTGGGATATTCAAAAGACGTTATGGGATTATATATTCGCCAAAGAGATTCTGCATGGTAAACTGTGTGATATGCCGATTTGTATTACGGAACCTGTGTTTAATTTCCAATCGAATCAAGATGCTATGGATGAGATTTTCTTCGAAGAATATGATTGTTGCGGTGTTTTAAGATTGACTGCCGCTGATTTAGCTGCGTATCAATACAGTAGATCGAATAGTGAGTGTTTTTATGTCATTTGTGATTTTATTGGTAACTAATATGTAACATTTTGAGTTTTTATCACACTTGATTTTGTTGCTTACTTATATTTTATTCTTAAGTTAATTAATTGAATCGCAATTAGTAAATTAATTTAATTTCGCTATAAACAATTCATCATTTTGTGTACGGAATGCGTTTTGCTTTTTTATAAATTTCATATTTGTGATTTATAAGATACTTATTTATTCTTATAAATAACATATTTGTATAATTAAACATGTTTTCCGAACATATTTATGGATCGTATCTAAACACTCTTTACAGATCGATGCAAAAACTGCCTAGTGATAGATACTGGTTACAGTTTTACGCATATAGTACCATATATCGAAGGTAAAGTTTATTTACCTGGGATAAAAAGAATCGATGTGGGCGGAAAGGTAATCACAGTTAAAAAAAAAAAATTAATTGCTATTTTATTTAATTTTTCGTAACTCACTAGTTAAACTCATGGTCTATTCCTGATCACATAAGTATGACGTCATAACGAACATTATGCTCTCAAACAACTGAATTGTATAGCATCTGTCTTACATGCAAGTTACACATAATAGCGTAATGATTTGGCATTTTTATACAGAAAATTTTCTCAATAAAATTAATAAAACGCTGATTTTTGCTATCAATACTACTTCAGTACTTTTTATACGGCATTATGAAATGAATCTTTTAGATTGTAAAGAACGATTGTGGTGAATTGCTTTGGAGT
>JADQWA010000120.1:79478-88637 GCA_018344505.1 Nebria ingens riversi | reverse complement strand
AATATTCAATTATATTCCAAAGAGGGCATCGTTTATTGAGGTAAGTAGTAGTTAGTGCCATTATCAAACATTTTCAATATTAAAAGCGCGATTAGATTCATACGCACATTTTACGACGTAATACCTATGTGATTAGGAGTAGACCATAATTAGACGTAATCGCTAGATTAATAGTACTGCTTTTAATTAAACATAACTTGACTCTTCTAGTTTATTTAAAAATATGTTTTATTTAGGTATTAACAAATTATTTAAAAGAAATTTTATCGTATCGACAATTGCATGTAATGGACGAAACTTATGTAATCAACCAAGTAAAAGAAGACACTTGTTACATTTCAAATAATTTCCGACAAGAAATGGCTCAAACATTCCATAAAGATAAACGTAATCATGTTGTATGCGAATACGTGTTACCTGATTACAGCACAATTCGGCGGGGGTAATTAACGGGAAAAACCTGACTAAACGCAACAATAATTTGAGATTGATTTAATTTAGATATTTACGAAGCGTACACACAGGCGAACCACCCGAAAAAGAAGCGAAACTCAACAATATGGCCGCTCAATCGAACTGTGCGAATGGTTTTCATTTGAATGGCGTTACTCTTAATAACACCGTCGTTCCCGAAAAATCATTGACCATTGAGCAGACAATTATTTTGAACAACGAACGCATTACAATTCCGGAAATATTGTTTCACCCATCGGATATTGGAATCGGGCAAATGGGAATTGCGGAAGCGGTGGTCGAATGCATTAATGAGTGTCCCGAAAATAGTCGATACGCGCTTTTAGGGAATATTGTTGTTTGTGGCGGAAACGCTAATTTTATGAACTTTAAAAGTCGGTTATATTCCGAAATTAAACAACGGTTCGATGAGAATATCAATGTTCACGTGTATACACCGAAAAAGTAAGTTATATACGATTAAAATCATCGCTATGACTGAATATACATTTACGAATGTACAATAAGCTTTTGTGCCCTCACTTAATTTGATGGAATAGGGAAGATGTATGTGTCGTTTTTAATTTTTTTATGCTAGTTTTTAAAATTATAAAATACTGTATTTTTTAATTATTTTTAAAAGCCTCTAGTTTCGGAGATATGAATTTTTAAAAGTATTCGCGCCCAGAGAGATTGTTATCTCTCTTGGTGTTTTTTTTTTGTCAAGATTAGGACATTGCAAGTAGATAATGGGGTTATTTTATTACTAAATGTTGGCGCACATGGCTGTTTTGTGTTCTGATCTAGCATTTAAATTTTCTAGTTTTTTTTTTATTCGTTTCAAACTTTTCAATACGCTTTATTTTTTCAAATCTGTCCTTTTCAAGACTATTGTGTATCAGTTTTGTTGACGAACGAAATCAAACATTAAAAAAGACACAAACAAAATTATTTCTTTATTTTTACTTGATTGGCAACATTGTTAAATGGGAGGGAAAGCGAAAAATTCAAAAATCTAGTGTTAAATTTCAAATATGAATAAATATTTAACGTAAACGTTTTAAAGTAATTTTATGCATTATATACTAGTAATAATAGTACAAAATAATTATGTACACCTTCGCACCTAAATCTTGTCCCCCTATAGCCACCTAAAGTGTCGCAACCAGCATTGCATGATTTTAATGCAAGTTATTCAGCACGTACAAAATCAGTTAAATTGCGTAGGTGAATCCATATCATTCGCTTATTATGATAGGGTGGATCACCCCTACCATAATAAGCGAATGATATGGATTAGACCTACGTAATTTAACTGATTTTGTACGTGCTGCATAACTTGCATTAAAATCATGCAATACTGGTTGCGAAACTTTAGGTAGCTATAAAGGGACAAGACTTACGTGTGAGCAAGAGTATGCATCTTCCCTATTGATTCTATCTGAATCGATTTGTTTCCATTACAGCCCTATCACTTACCCTTGGTTTGGTGGCAGATTGATAACGCAAACACCAGAAGATTTTTATTGTTATATGGTATCGAAAGCGGAATATGAAGAATGTGGGCCACATTTTGTGCGGGAGAGTTTGGGTAAATTTAAAATTGGCAAATAGTTCTATTTATATTTATGTTCTATTCATATTTATATCATTTGTATTTTTACGGTTTCTTTTACATTTTAATCATGCTCAGCTAAAATATATAAATATATACACAATGTTTTTTTACTTTCTTATACGAAGTATAAGTAAGATTAGTAATCATGAACATTTTCGAACTCGACATTTTAACAAAAATACACATTTTGACCTTCCCTGAGTCGAGTCTGGCTATTTTTGGAATTGTGTGTGTGTGTGGTTGTGTGAACGCTCTACAGTTAAAACTACAAATACTATAATCATGAAACGTTAAACTTAAGTTTTGTATTTGGCTCGCAAGAAAACCTCCTATATATATAAAAGTATTCAAAATGAGAGACATTAATATTATTCACAACTTTTGTTTGAACATTTTCTTCATAAAGTGTACCGATTACAAGAAAATTGCTATTTAAAATTTTAAATATCTTATTTGTTACCATGGTTACATCGGCATGGAAAATTATACTTATGACAAATAGATTTCGTGTAAAAGTGTTTCAATGGTTAATAAAACATGAAAAATATTATATACGAATATTTTGTTAAGTTTTTAATTCATTTGAAGACTAAAAAAACGTCCGGAAATAATAATATCTAATATAAAGTATTGAATTATTATATTTGCTTGAATATTTAAAATTTTATATTTTAATATCCTTCCTATCTAAACAAAATATACCTACTACGTACAAGAAAATCCAGTACAAAACACTGCAGATGTTTTACTTTCTTATACGTAATAAGTATTGCAATCATGAAAAAATCGATCTCGTGATTTTAACGTAAATACACTTTTTGACCTTCCCTGAGTCGAGTCTTGACTATTTTTGGATTTCTGTCTATATGTATGTAGGGTGTGTGTGTAAGCGCTCCTTTGCCAAAAATATATACTATTTAAAACTTGAAACTCAATATTGTATATGACTATTACTTTAGATAACCATTAAATAAATAATTAAAAACTACATATACGCTTGATAAAATATCTTTATTTAACTATACAATTTATATAACTAACAATATTTATTTATTCCATTCGAGTTCAGGCGTTTTTGTTAAGTAATGACAAGGATTCGCCTGTAATAGTTTGCGATCTTTCATTTCTTTTTCCCGCAATTGATGCAAAAAATCAACATGGCTGCCGCGACATTTTTGTTCACACTCTTCACTGTACTCCACAATCTCAAAACGTTTAAACTTATCGATGTGCAAACAAGAAAATCGCTCTAAAATTAATTTTTGTTGTTCCAAGTAATATTTGATTCTTAAATTTATTTCTAAAAGAAAAAAAAATTAATACTCTGTTAAATTGAAACGAATTCAAACAGGAATTAGTTGCGCCATATGATTTGCAAAGTACCTGTAATTTTTCGGTCACAAAATATAACAGCGTCTTTCGTAGTCATTTTAACACAGTAATTTGCACCAAACACCACTAATAATTCATTCGTATGAACTGCAACGCCTTCAAAATATGCTAGAGATGAACTTTTAGATGCCGGTACTAGAACATCCATGGTTAATTTGCCCCGAAAGTGTTTTAGTTTGTGTTTCATGATGGTAAATTCTTTTTTACACGTTTCTAATGTTTTCAAACATTGTATATATTCGAAATTATACTGTAATTTCAGTTTTTTAATACTTATTATTTAAAAACTACCAAACGTACTTACTCTGCTTATAAACTTAACTTTCTGCTCCATTTTAGTAGGAAATATCACTTGTCAAACTAAAATTTACATCAAAAACATTTAGCTTATAAATAAGGTTAGAAGTTTGACACTTCACTCAACGTTGGCAACACATAAATCCATTTCCATCTTAAGGGGCTAAAGTTTGCACAGCGGCGTAACGATTTGACAATTTTATATTGAAAATGTTCACAATTAAATTAATAAAACGCTGATTTTACCATCAAACCCATATACTTCGTATACGTCATTATCAAATCAATCTTTTAGATTGTAAAAATAACTGTTTTATATAAAAATAATATAGTTATTGATATGATTTTATGTAAATTTGTTTTAATGCCGCCGCTGCTCGCATGAATGTCTATAAATGTGCGGTTTAACGTAAACAGACGTTATTTGATTTTTGAAAGTGTTTGATTAATAAATGTTGCTGTAATATTCAATCATTCTAAATGGGGTATAGTTTATTGAGGTAAGTTGCAATTAGTGCCACATAATAATAAATTATTAATATTGCTTCATGAAATTCGATTTAAATGATAACGTTTGAAATAAATAGTGGACATATTTAAATTATAAAAATGATTATTTTATTGATTTATATGGTACAGAAAGCATGGCAAAAGTTTACATATATCAGTTCAGCATGACAGTTTTAACATGTGAATATATTTAATATATTTATTAGTCTAACAACATTTTTATTTGGTGAAATTTTCAAAATAAATTAACCACAAAACTCAACTGTTTTATTATTTAAACTTTAAATTCTCATTTTTATTAGTACTATAAGGTCTATTCCGGTATCTGTCCACCACACATCAACTAACAAATAAAAATGACCAATTGAAAACTTTCGGAACACATTTTTTCGACAAAATAACTAAGTTTCTCTTGCGCGGCAAAAATATTCTTCTTGTAGTTTTATATATATATATATATATATATATATATAATATATATATATATATATATATATATATATATATATATATATATATATATATATATATATATATATATATATATATATATATATATATATATATATATATATATATATATATATATATATATATATATATATATATATATATATATATATATATAATATATATATATATATTCGAAAATGCGTAATAAGTTTGGACACATTCGATTTTACAATGAATGTAGAACATTTTAAGCGGTCATCTAATCGGAAGTTATAAACTTGGTCATTTTAATTCGTAAGTTTAACGATTTTATTATATTAGAAAAAAATGATACGAAGAGGTTTTCAATGATTTATGCATACACTGGATTAAAACGTTATGTTTGGTGTTTAAAGTAGAGTTAGTTAAGTTGATTGGTTTATTAGATTAATGTTAATAAGGGCTAAGATCGAGGCTAACTATAATAAAACCAAAACCGGATGTATGGTAAATGTAATTGGTGGACATACACCGGTGAAAATTCGTACTATGTCAACATATTATTTACGACATTAATACTAAACAAAATTAACAAAAATTCATAACCTATCACAAATTCAGAACAATTTAAAATTTCTGAAGAAAACATACGTTTCAAAATGAATGAATGATTCTAGCTTTGAGTCGACGGAAATTTTGATGGTTGAATTATTGACGTTTTTCGAGCAGGCACTGTATCAGGGGTCGGAATCTCATCCCCTGTTGCGTAAGGGTTCACACTTTGAGGCACTTTTGGCGGATATTTCGACACCGCGCCGCTCAATTTTTGTTTAGCCATTTGGTAGTCACCAGAATCGAAAAACTTTTGCTGGAAATTCATATTCCAAAATACATTTCTAATCAACAAAGCACTTTTAGACATCAAAACTAAACACTAGATTCGGAGCCCATTTCCATCAAATGCGGTGGCAGAAAACCATTCACTTCTAGACAATCTTTCCCAATTCAACTAAAACCCGAACAAACTACTTTTGCTTCATTTAAAAATTCGTCAAGTTCATCTTCATACACGCTCTTCTATTCCGCTTACCCACAACTATTCCTAATCATATTTATTCCACATTCTCACACCATTCATTGTCGCCCACATATTAAATCTTCTTTCTCAATCTTTCATACCATCTAATTTGCTTCTCACCTCTATTCTACGTACGCCAGTTTGTAAAATACCGCAAGATGGCTACTACATATTCAAAATGGCTGCGAGTAATTTAAACTCGCTTCCATTTTGAATCGAACTCAATACACATACAAATATTACGTAAATATACAATCAAAAAATAGAATTGTCTATATAATAACTTTAATTTTGATTAAACCAACCATAAATTGTTTATACTTAGAAATGAATTTAATTTCAAATCAAATATCTACATTTTAAGTATTTACTCACTCCTTTGGCTAGACGTTTTTGCAAAAATGCCGAATGTCCACTTATAGAACGACCCGGACCTCCAACGATCCCTCCAGGATATTTCGCTTTCAATTTAGCTTCTTCCATTTTCTCAACATCATGAGTTGACATCTAAATCAATTTTTATATAAAACATAATCGCAATCTACTAATATATTTATTTAATACAACCTAAGCAAAATAAATAATCACACAATTAACAAATTAAAAACAACACAAATCATATATTTCCCCAAACATATCAAGAAAATCAACCCTGAACTAAAGTCTTCCTAACCAAAAATAAAATTACTACTTAAACATAAATATATATATATATATATATATATATATATATATAGTATATATATATATATATATATATATATATATATATTAAATTTTGTGTTAATTACACAAAAACAATATAAATTTATTAAAACACTTTCAGTTTTAAACCAATATAAAATATTAAAAACATACCTTCGTGTCGGTTTGCTCATCAGATGTAGGTTCAGTCATTTTCGTCCCTTATTTGAACAAATTTAATACTTTTCACAATAATTCTAACAATTTTTCAACATGTGTAACACAAGAACAACGGAGAAATACCGTAGAACTGTGCATAAACAGAATATTGAGACTTTTGTTGTTATCAAGTGGAATATGGCCGACTGAACATCATAAAAAAAAAAAAATGTGTCAGTTATGGTCAGTTAAATTCCAGTGATTCCGAATCAAAAGCGCGATGTGAAAATTCTCATAAGATACGTTACACAAGTAGATGGTTCAATTGGCTATAAATATGTCGCTAAACAAATATTTTGCATGTAATAGCAAACACAACAATGACAAATGTTTGAAAACGGTTTTAAAAGCGACAAGTAGCGAACTCTCGGGGAAACGCAACAAACTAAGCGATACGATTTCAAATTTGTGGCTAAATGTCTAAATATTATTTATATTATTAATAATTAAATACTATTGACATTATATTAAATATTGTTTTTAATTTAGATTTGACCAAAATAATAAATTTTAAATCATTTCATTACATTTACTGGCACTAAATAATTTTTGCTAAACGTTCAGCAATTTTTAATTCCTTCTCCACGTTGGGTGACTAAATAACCAACGTTGCCAAATGTCGATTTAAAAATAAAATTCACCAAACATAAAAGTTGTTTTGACTAATATGTTTAAATATCTTTAAACATAAATTTGCAATAAATTATGCAACAAATTTATTTAGTGAAAAGCTACATTTTAACAATTAATTATATGTTTAATTAATTATTTTAATTTAATATTATACAATTTAAGTAGGTAAAATCTTAAAAAAATGTTGATTCTTAATGAATTAATAATTTTATAAAGAAATAAATAAGGAATCACAGAAATATTTCTGTTTTAAATATCTAATGGTCTAGTTATGTAAGCAAAATAAATATATTGATTATTTGTTAGTTCGAAGCAAGAATTTTAGTATTTCATACGTTTTAAATATAAATATGACGGAAGTGAATGTAGCGTTAAGTTAATGGAAGAAAACAAACAGCTGTCAGTTAGAGTTGAACTATGTTCACACCAGTGCAATGTAAACATATTACTGTGTCAAATGGTGGAGTTTTTATCTAATATTTTATAATTTTATTACTGAAAATGCGTGTATTTATTGTTTTTAATGTAGTTGGTATGTTTTAAATTATTAATTTGAATTATTATTAAATAAATTCAGTGATATTCAAGTTGTATTTAAGTGTGTATTAAGTGTACATTTTGAAAAGAATATTTGACGGGGTGATTATTTATTAAACCTACCATTATTAAATCTAGTTATTAGTTGGGAAATACGGATTACATAAATAACGAACGAATTTAGAGGTTAATTTGATCGAAATCCAGTACCGTATTTGGAATATTGTCCAAATGTATGTAATTCATATTTTATTTAGAAGTTAACTCAATTAATGATATTCATTCGTTATTCAGAGAAACTAAAATTTATTATAAAAATGTTTTGAGTATTTTTGATTGTTACCTAAGCAAATTATATGGTGCAATACAGTTATTAGGAAATTCAAAGGGTATAACTACATAATAATTACAAATACACTCGTCTCTAATTTAAGTTAAAGTAGGTTAATTGCATCGTGGTCTTACAATATTATTTTATTGACGTTCACATTTTAACAGTCACAAATATAGCACAAGTTTTCTAACTAAATTATACTAGAAAATTGAGCTTTTAGACGATTTTCAGTTCGAAATACCGAAAAACAAAAATGCTATAGCAACAAAATCATAAGAGAAATCAAATTACTTATTGATTTCATATCAAATTAATATTTTAATGGAATATTACGAGACGATTTGCAATCAAATATTATTACGAATCAATTTTCGACAGCTAATTAATTTATCTAATTCAAACACACTTTATAAACATCTGACTTCACGGTTATCTTCATTCTATACTGTATTCCTGATCACATGAGTATGACGTCACATCGAACATTTTACTCTCACACCACAGAATTGTAATGCATCTCTGTCTTACATGCAAGTTACACATTGGCTTGTACGTGTATCTTAAAGGGGGCGGAGCCAAACTTTATAAAGTGACGTAACGATTTGGCAATTTTATATAGAAAATGTTCTCAATAATATTAATAAAACGCTGATTTTTGCTTTCAAAACTATATAATTGGTATACGAAATTATAAAATGAATCTTTTATATTGTTAAGATAATAGTTTTATATGAAAATAATATAGATATTGATATGTTTTTATGTAAATTTGATTTAACGCCGCCGCTGCTCTAATGAATTACAGTTTCCTATAAAATATGCTCATTTGTTTATTTTGTAATTGTGGTGTTTAACGTAAAAAACAGCGTTATTTGATATTTGAGAGTGTTTTATTGTTAAATGTTGCTGTAATATTCTAAAGGGGACATCGTTTATTGAGGTAAGTAGTAGTTAGTGTCATCTGTCAAAAAT
>JADQWA010000120.1:64478-74478 GCA_018344505.1 Nebria ingens riversi | reverse complement strand
ATTGACAGCCTTAGTTTGAACATCTAAATAATGTTTGCGGTTAGTGCTAGAGATGCATGAGTTATAGGGGCTGTGGTGGGGGGAAATTTCTAACTTTTTGATTTGGTACTGAGTTCGTTTGGGTTAAAAACGTTGTTTAAACGTCTAACACATCATTTTTGTGGTTAGTGTTAAAGATACTCATGATCATGAGTATTGATAGCTGCGGTGGGGCGGAGAAAAGGAGAGATCGACCTTTTTGATCTGGTGCTGAGTCTGATTGGTTTAAAAAAGATGTTTAAACATGTTTTCCTGTAGTAATTTAATTTTATTGTCGTTTGTGCGCGGGTGTTTAAATAGTAAAAGGTTTTCGGGGAGCGTTTATTTATATATATTTCAATGTCAAGTTTAAGAAAATTGGCACGCAATAAATACATTAATTTCTTCTTAAGTATTTACGGAAATGTTTTTGATTAAAAAAAAAAAGCAAACGAAATTTTATATTTATATATATATATTTAAATTTTTCAATATTATAAATCCAAAGTGACATTTGCGTTGGCAGAAAATTCACGTTGTTTCAACAAAATTAATTAAGTTAAGTGGATGTTTTGAGGTTAAATATAATTTCATTTAGATACCAATATTTATATATATATATATATATATATATATATATATATATATATATATATATATATATATATATATACACATATACATACATACATACACATTTTTTTGAAATAATATTTCAACAACATTAACTCTCTGAAATGTGATATACACGTATATCAGAAACGTTGACGTGATAGATATATATATATATATATATATATATATATATATATATATATATATATATATATATACATATATATATATATATATATATATATAATATATATATATATATATATATATATCACGCCAACGTTTCTGATTATACGTGTATATCACATTTCAGAGAGTCATAGGAGTGTTTGAAATGAGTATCGCGCTATGTTTACCGTACATACATACATACATAAGATCCCACTAAAAATTCAAATAGGTATATGTTCACTACGCGCATCAAAACATCCTCTATAGATACTGTCAAATTATTTGTTATCATAACCGTGATACATTTTTGTTCAAACAAACACCACTTATATAAATTCATTCCGTATTTGATTAATTACAATTCATGCAATTACGCGCACCTTGATTAGATGTGTCTGCGATGTCGTAATCTCTTTATTTCCGTTAAACACCCACGACAACGCAGGAATTGTTTCCTGATCGCAAAACGGCTTGATCACTGGCAAATTGGATTTCAAAGATTATTATTCTATAATCACGATCAAACGCTACTTTTTGGCTACAATTACACAACAGGTGACGCCGTATCTCAACAATACATCATACATATTTTTTTTAAAAATTATTTCTTAAATACTTATATATATATATATTATACGATATATATATATCTGAAAAGTTTATATACCTAACAAAGATACATAGACATATATTTTTCAGATTTATTTTTTTATTTTTCAACATAGTCTCCTTGTAACTCTACACACTTCTCCCAGCGATGCTCCCATCTCTGTAATCCCGTCCAAATAGTACTCGGCGTTTTTCTCTGCAAAATAATTGTTCACGAAGGTGATTGCCTCTTCATTTGACGAAAATCTCTGTCCTCCGAGCGCAATTTTTAGATGAGGGAACAAAAAGAAGTCGCTTGGGGCTAGATCTGGTGAGTAAGGCGGATGGTCAAGCAATTCAAACTGTAATTCGTGGATTTTCGCCATGGCAACCGCTGAGGTCTAACGTGAGCAAACGCGGCACCCAACGCGCGGACGCTTTCTCATGTCTAAATGTTGATTTAATATGTGACAAACACGTTCTTTTGACATGTTCGTAACCTCTGCTATCTCTCTCACTTTAATTCGGCGGTCGTCTAGCACCATTTCGTGAACTTTGGCGATGTTTTCGTCGGTAGTTGCAGTTTTTGGACGTCCCGAACGTTCATCGTCTCCCAAGCTCTTACGGCCACGTTTAAATTCAGCCCAAAATTTCACTAGTGGTAATGATTCCCACAAGAATCCAATATCGTTGATTTCCCTAGCTTTTATTTGACAGATACTGCTTTTGTCCATTTCATATCTTCATGTAACAACTGCGCGTCGGCTGAAACTTTGGTCAGACCAACGACATTCCTCGCTTTTATACGATATATATCTATATATATATCGTATATATATATATATATATATATATTTATATATGTATATATAGAAAATTAAATGTGTATTTTGAATAATTTATTTGTCTTTATGTAGAAATAAAATCGATGAAATTGGTTTGAAAAATAAATAGAAGTGATCGAAAAGCTAATCCTGTTTCGACCTGCAGGTTGGAAAGTTGTACGTGTGTGTGTGTGTGTGTGGTGGCATACATGCGCAGACATTTTACGCCATTTTTGATCGAATTTCAGAATCATCTGCACAGCGTTTATTGCATTAGATGCTATTTCAACCGTATTCCGAGAGATTTTCTCTTATTTTTATACGTATACTACTACACGACGGATAAAAATGGATTTTCGAACTATTTTTATTTATTTGACATACTTTTATTTCTATACACTTTTATTTACATAACCTCAAAATCGCGAAACATTATACAGCTACACTATATTTAGGGCTACATTCAGTCTAAATCTAGCACATGTACAACTGTAATATACAGTTTTGCAAACATCACTTCACTTTTCCACACGCACATTAATTCATTTAAACACCTTGTTTATTTATATAAATTCACGAACCTCATATTTATAACAACAAAACTATATGATAACTCAATTTGTCCAGTGGTCAATCAATAAATAAACATGAATAGAGTTCAGTCACTAAATGTATTATAAACCATTACATTACTATTCGATTATAATTTAACTCGTTTATTTCACATTTACTACTCGCTTAAACCGTTTATTAATTATAAGCAATTAAAGTTTCATATTTTCCACCATTGCGGTGGCGTCAACAACAAAACTTCTTATCTTAACCCAACAAATAGAAAACGCGCGATAATCTTCTAATTAACCTAACCAATGAACGTCTTTCAAAGCAAGTAACCCAACTTAAATCAGCTGTCAAACTGACAATATCAATTTCGTTTTAAACTGTTTGTATCACATTTCGTGCAAAAAATATCAGTGCTAATTACGATAATCACCCGTTTGTAAATCGAACGAGACCAGATTATAACAACAAAAATCAACAAACGGAATAAACTGTCACTGGTCAAAATGTTGGTAACACTCGTAAAGAAGTGTTGCCAAGCGTAAGTTGTAAAAAAACAACAACACTAGTGACACTCAGCGAGCTTTAAACGCGCACTTTAAACATTCATATATTTAAATATATAAGATTTTTAACAATGAAATTTAAATCAATTATAAGAACCTTTCATTACAAAAAACATCTGCAGTGTATTGCGACTGGACTTTCTTATACGTATTAGGCATATATTGTTTAGATAGAGGGGTTATTAATAAATACCTACTACGTATAAGAAATTAAAATGCAAGACACTGCAGATGTTTTAGTCCTCAAATGAATTAAAACCTAACAAAAATATGTATATAATGTTTTTAATATTTTACTAACTTCCTATACCTACGTAACCATGGCAACATAAATAAGGTATTCAAAAATTTAAATAGTGATTTTCTTGAAATCGGTAAACTTTTTGAATAAATTTTTTAAACAAAAGTTGTGCATAATATTAATATCTTTCATTTTGAATACTAGTATATTTTCTGTAAGTGCAGCCGTTTTCGGAGATATTGCAGAGTTTCGAAAAAATGACAAGAGTAAACATGCACTTCCGGTTTGAATATTCTTTTCAAAAATAAAAGGCATTCTTCCGAGGCATATACACGTTTTAAGTTTAAAATTTGATGATTATTGCATTGGTTGTTTTGGCTGTAGAGCGTTTACACACACACACACACACACACACACACACACACATAAACACACACGAAGACGGAATTCTGAAAATAGTCAGACTCGACTCAGGGAAGGTCAAAAGATGTATTTCCGTTAAAATCTCTAGTTCGAAAATTATCATGATTACAATACTTCCTTATATACAGTCGTATAAGAAAGTAAAAATTGTCAAAAAAATGTGCACATATCACCTGTGCGCTCCGATATAATTAAGTTATTTTAGCAACGGTTTGTTTTGTTTGAAAAACAACTTTCCTAACAGAAGTTCTAGAAGTTCTCAATTTGTGAACGACAGCCTTGTCAATCAAACGAACGTATTATTTTCGTTAGTGCGATTCTATATATATTTTTTTAATCACTGGAACATTTTTTTAATTGCAATCACAGAAAATCTATCTTGGGCGGACATTTTTCGTCAAGTAAAAATAATAAATTGACAGGGTAAACCTTGAACGACAGCCAAGCCAGAAAAGTAACCAACGCGCCCACCAATTTCGCACAACTAGACTTACATATTTGTATTACGGGTAAGTCTACATGACCGCACACTGGAGATATTAGACGGCCGGCGAAAATACACAAACCGGTTATGACTTGTTTTCGCGTAATCCCAAACAAGATACTACCGGAATAAGTTCACTGAATATTTCACTTGACATCACGTCACTACATATAGGAAATAAGTGGGGTGGTTAACACACTGAAGCAGCTACATTCATTAAATACGATTACCAACTTGAAAATGTTCTATATATAAACAACCCGCGCTGATGATCTTCAAATGAAATAAATTAAATATGTCAAATTTCAGTTTAGTAACAATACAGTTTAAATATCTATAAATCTGTAGCGCAAATATCTGTAACTGTGTGTTTTTTTAGTTATAATTAATAAAAAATACATGTTGTCTGCTTCTTTTTAAGAATGCACTGTTAGTCCTTGTCGCTCTCAGTAAGTGACATATTGCACTATCTTTCTCAAACAAAGTAGAGCGCTTATGGTATGTTAGTGAGTCTTATGGTGTACCTTGTCGCTCGCAGTAAGTGACGTATTGCTCTATCTTTCTCAAACAAAGTAGAGCGCTTATGCTATGTTAGTGAGTCTTATGGTGTAGCTTGTCGCTCTCACTAAGTAGGGTATTGCACTATCTTTCTCAAACAAAGTAGAGCGCTTATGCTATGTTAGTGAATCTTATGGTGTACCTTGTCGTGTTCATTGAGTGAAGTATTGCACCGTCTTTCTCAAACAAAGGATAGCGCGTATAGCTATGTTAGTGAGTGATGGTGTATCTTGTCGCTCTCATTAATATAGCATAAGCGCTATCCTTTGTTTGAGGAAGATGGTGCAATACTTGACTTAGTGAGAGCGACAAGGTATACTATAAGACTAACGCGTATTTTTATGTAAAATAGACTTTAGTTATAGATATATTTTCGCTTATAATAAGTAGATTAAATATACACGTCGTAATATTAATAAAAGCAGTTCGCACTAAAGTTATAAAAGAGGTGGTTGAAAATGATGTATTATAAATATCTAAATACCTTGAATAATCCCATCTTGCAGCCGATTAGATTTTGTGTGTATAGAAATGTTCGTTTTCAATATTGGTACTGGATATAGACCATAAAAAATTGTTCATTCTTGCTTCAAGTATATAAAACCGATTGCGTTAAGCCATATGTATACCTACCTGCACATGATAATCTATTGTAACGTGCATAACACGGTGGGAAAAACATTTGAACCATCTAATACGAATATATAACGCTGTAATGCAAAAGTATTGTTTAATGAAACGTCTTGTTGTCGCCGTACAGTTTCAATAAGCGTGTGTGTGTGTGTGTAACAAACACTTTAATTAGTAAGTTATTAAGTAAATGCCAAGAAAACGACTTTCGCGTGGACACGCTTTATATATTTAAACGATTTCTATATGGGGTTAGAAAAGTTTCAAATTACTTTTTGCACATGGAACCCCTGTGCTCCAAGCGCCCCTTTTGGCACGGAGTCAATGTTTCTTTTCACTAGTTTGCGATTCATCGACAGATTATGTCTATGCGTTATCTAATATCATCCATAACAATCGCATCAATCGTCTCTCGACTATACTGTCTCTACTAAACACCTTAAATTGAGACCATACAGGGCTGGAATGTTCCGCTTTAAAAAACACCGTAGCGTTCTTAAATGTACGGTGGCTAAGTGTACGCGCAACACGGAGCGCGACCGAGAGTTCGATATTACATATAGGTGGTCCAGGCACCGACCGACCGCCGACCGGCGTGGCGAACGCGCGACCGTTCATTGCATATATGTACTACATACATACACCGAGACTCCGGCAAGGAAAGCAGCAAAGCACAGCCACCGCAGCATTCGTTACCGGTTTCAGGTTTAGCAGGAACTTGCACACGACTTGGAGCGACGACCGCCGCGTCGAGTATTAGGGATCGGCTTCGCATACTTGTTCTCTCTCTCTCGTGTGTGGTGTGTGTGAGGAACCTGCACACTTGCAAGGCAACGCAAGTAGGTATAAATATAGGGGTAGCCTCGCGCACTCGTTTTATGTGTGTGTGTTACCGGTAGAGACTTGCACCCAACTTGGAGCAGCGAGTAGCTATATAGGGGTCGGTTCTGCAGACTCGCGCGCGTATTTCTATCTGTGTGTGTGTGTGTATAAGAAACGTGCTCGACCCGCTGTATCTGGGATGCTGTGTGGCTAGTGAACGACACTAGGAGCAGCGCAAAAGCGGGAGCTACGGCGGCGACGCGGCGGCGGTGGCAGCGGCAAACGCCGATTGCCTTCGACACAACCGGGTCGGCTCTCGCACATAGTCAGTCGCGGCAGACTCGGCAGGTTCACATTTAACCCCTCAAGAAAAAAATAACGCACAATACACCTCGATTAACTTACGTGTATTAACACACAAATATATATATATATATATATATCTATATATATATATATATATTACCACTCTTAGTCAGTATTAGTTGGTGAATTAAACCACGATAACCACTCAGACGATCAGTGTAAATACTGCTTTATTTTAAATAAAATTAGTTTTAACCTAAAAGTGTAGTGAACCCTGTGGCATTACTCAAATGTTTCACTAGTATAAACTCGCGCTTTTAATTCATCCGTGTTCAATTTTGAGTTGCTCAACATCTAAAGATGTCTGAGAAGAAAGAAGACGTTGAAACTGATAATAAACCTATCGCAGATGGACATTGTACACCTACCAAACTGGAATCAGGTACCTACCATTTTTTCCCCAAAACTCTCATCGCCTTACTCTTTGAATTAGCATAACAATAGATATATGAATCAGTACTCATCATCTAGAACTTTCGGTATCTAGTTTGACCTATTTTGTATTGTTCCAGCCCCAGTTATTTTTCGGAACATCACATTTTCATATCAAAAAAAATATATGAACAACTTGATAATTAAAAATTTTTGTTTTTATGTTTGTTTTAATTAAAATTTACGAATCTCGCCTCAAATATCATAAAATAAAATTGTGTACGGCCCCAAATTGAATAGGAAAAACGCCCTTATGTTTAATTGCCTATATAAACCAAACTTCTATTTACGATTTCGAAGCTTATTATTTAGACAACCTTATTAACTTATGTTTCGAAATTAATAATAATAACAAATGAAACGAACTTGTTTTAAACAAACATGTTCTAACCAATTGTTCAATTTTACTAGATTGAACAAACTTTTAATTAGGTTTCGAAATAAAACTAAACTTATGTAGACAATTGTTTGTTAAAATAATTATTAATCACACACAGGTGCAAGCATCAATGCGTCCAGCTTACTAGTTGACGCAAATTTAATTATAATCTCAGCGTTATAGCGTATTTATTATTAAGGAAACGCGTTTAGAACCACTGGAATTATCTTATTTATTACATTTTTAATTGGAATTATATATAAATATACGCTAATTAAAATCGGTTATAGGTTTCTTTAGACGCGCTTTATAATTATATTTTCATAATCAGGGAGATGTGAAATGAATTTCTATTAAAGTAGTTTCGGATATAATTTCAAGATAGAAGTGAACAATGCTTATCGTATGTAAACCAACATTGGTTCCCAAGTATGTTTGATTAATACTTAATCAAAATGACTTGTTCAGATTAATTTAGGTAATTGATCATGTTTGATAAATGATGTACAGTTTTAACCATTGACCACATTGATTATAATTCTTAAAGTGATTATTACACTAATTATTAGTTGATTAAATAATTAAATTAAATCAAGCATTTTATGAAATATTTCCGAAATTTTTTCCTATAACCAAATCACAAAATAATATTGGAACCTCTCCAAACTTCAATCAATACATATATTTAATGAAATAAATCGTATCGTACGTGCTTAAAAAATTATAAAATACCCAAATTTGATTAATATTTTGGGCCGAAACACTTTTCGAAATGTATATTTACTTCCAACGAACACTTTTAAAAATAATATATATTGTAGTTAAAATAAAATATACTTTTAATTCAAATTGACAATTTTGATTAGTTTCCGGTCGCCAAATAGCTTTAAAATTAAACAATATACATATATAATAGAATTTACTTAAAATATATCTAAATATGCTCAATTAAAAACATACTAAATATTAAAATATGTTTTACTTCAATTTAAAACTAATAATTATAACTTCCTCATTTAATTAAAAAAAAAATCCGTAAATGAAAACTATAAAAGAGTTAAATCAAAAATATTTTCAGATAAACAGACCTTTCTTTGTTTCATACAGGTTTAAAAGCCAAAAAGAAATAACTAGTTTTGAATGTTGATGTCTTAATCGACGACGATTTAAATTGGCGCTAAAATATACCTAAAAGTATATAACCGGAAACGTTACTATTATAGAGAATTGCCTCATTAGGTTAGAGTAATTTATTAAACCAGTCAAATTGGGATATGGAAATAATGATTCAAAGTGCATTTGATGTCATTCTGATTAGAAAGCATCCTGATAGTAATTTAGTATTTGCAACCGAGGAAATTTAATATTAGATTAGGTAGTTGTAAGCTTCGCAAGTTGCGATTTCGAGTCGTTTCCTTAGTGCTAAAATTAGCCGCACAAATTGTGTTTATTTCAAGAGGTAAGGGAACTTTTTGGTGTTAAGCTGAACTTAGACGCTGTGATATGATTATTTTTGTATTAAAACTCTGCTTAACTCAAATTGTGGCCGCTGTTTACTCAACGTATAGACAGAACATGTGTTTATTAAAGTGAGTTAAGTGTAAAATGAATACAGCGTTTATATAGCGTTAGTACAAGTAATGTGGTTGAGTTTTCGCCTGGTGGCTATAGCTGTGAACGCTGTGGCGCTTAATTTTATACCGGTTCAGCACAAAAACCGGTTAGCGCCCGGTCGCTGATTGGTTGTACGCGCTGCCTGAACCCCTCAGTCGCCTAGCGGTTGTTCACCACCAGTCGTTGGCGCTCGGTGGTTCTCGGTAACGTGCCTAGCGTTCAGCGTTCGTTTGGAATACATGGGTACAGGATCCAGAATCCAGGCAGGATGGCGGGAAGCTGTGAGACAGTGTATCGATTTGTCAGACACCGCCCTATTCCCGGCTAACCTATATTCCCTACAACCATCCTACTCTCTTGCTCTCCTTCGGGTGCGCTCTCTCTGGCTCTCTGCTTCTCACTCTGGTGATGTGTGTGTGTGAGAAAGCGTGTATGGCATTCGCAATTTGGCTTCTCGTATTTTACTACTGCTAACCCACGTCTATCCTTCGCACAGTCACTGCGAGACTCGCTGAGTGATCCTCTGATTTCAAACGGCACAGACTTCATTTCGGAAGACCGTTAACCTCCAAATTAATTACGCACCCTTAATTTATTTGTTTCTATTTAATTCTTCTAGAATTTAAGCTCTTTTTATTTTTTATTAACACTATCCAACAAAGAAAAACACAAAAACAAACACTTATCCACACACACACACACACACAC